>WBZZ01002194.1:17500-20000 GCA_019918135.1 Paulinella micropora | reverse complement strand
CGAAGGTCGCCTAGATAGATAGATAAATAGATAGATAGATAGATAGATAGATAGATAGATAGATAGATAGATAGATGGATAGATAGATAGATAGATAGATAGATAGATAGATAGATAGATAGATAGATAGATAGATATGGCTGTTGTTCGCCTTGCCGACCAACTGCGCGGCCTGACGAAGATCGCCTAGATAGATAGACAGATAGATAGATGATATAGATAGATAGATAGATAGATAGATAGATAGATAGATAGATAGATAGATAGATAGATATATAGATAGATATATAGATATATAGATAGATAGATAGATAGATAGATAGATAGATAGATAGATAGATAGATAGATAGATAGATAGATAGATATGGCTGTTGTTCGCCTTGCCGACCAACTGCGCGGCCTGACGAAGATTGCCTAGATAGATTGATAGATAGATAGATAGATAGATAGATAGATAGATAGATGGATGGATGGATGAATGGATGGATAGATGAGATGTCGCAAAGGAATGTAGTCCTTGCAAAGGAACGCAGTTTCACATCAAACAATAATTTGTGTACTGTGCATGTGTCCGGGATGGGAATCACGGGTAGACTGTGTTCTGGAAAAAGAAGAGGAGGAAGGACGTTGAAGAAAAAGGCAATCTAGGAATGGAGAGTGGGAGGATAAGGAAGAAGAGAAAGAAAAGGAAGCCGTTAGTCCAAGTGTTTTGAGCACCGTAAGCTTGCGCAAGCTACAATGATGACATTGTATGAGGCCTAAACCCCCGCAGGGACCTAGCCCGGGCTATGCAACACTGGACGGCTATGATGGAATGCAGTCACCAATACGGACTAGAGGAAGATTAGTCCAATTTTTGACTGCACAGGAGCGATAAATCGCAAAAGAGCAACGAGCTACGCAGGAGGATAGCTTGAAGCAAAGGGATTTGGATTGGGGATGGGAAAAACCCAAGGCGCGGAAACATCGATGAACAGAGAACGATACCATGCCGCGAGCCCCGCATTCGATTGGTCGAAGGTGGCAGGTCCATCCGTTGTCCTCGATTTGACATTTGAGCTTGTTGTATCGGTTGGTCTTGTAGGCTCGTGCGTCAAGGATGTTTTCCTCGACCGGGCACGTTAGCTCGATCAGAATACATATCTTGGTAGACAGTGACCAGACAACGATATCGGGGCGGAGGTCAGTGACACAAATGTGGACAGGAAAGGCTTGCTCAGAACCGGTGTATTGGGTTTGGAGTTGCCAATCGTTTGCAGTGTCAAGCAGGGATGGTCGATGAAATGACTGTCCCTTAGGCTTCTGCTCGCCCTCTTTCACAAACATAGACTTTGATTCATTTTGGTCTATAGGGGAGCGTTTGTTATGGCTCTCGATGTGTTTTTGAAGGGGAGCTTCAATAGTGCAGAGCACAGAGTCATGACGCCAGGTATAGCGGCCTTGTTTGAGGGCAACATGGCAACCGGAGAGGATGTGGCATAGATGTGCTTGACCAGAACAGAGGGCACACTTGTTGTTGGGAATGATTCCCCACAGACGTCTAAGGTCGGGGGTAATAACCGAGTTTGTGCTTGCGTTGATGACCCAAGAGATTAAACGGGGATTACGGGTTCCGATGAGGCGAGCCCAGGAGAGGTCGAAGGGGCATGCGTCTTCAAAACGAAGGAAGCACCCTTGCATGGCTTTGTCCATGTCATGCACTGTGGTTGTCTCAAGTATTGTCTCAGCAGCTAATTCTAAAACCCTGTCGTTGCGGTCTGTGATGGAATGTTCTTTTGGGTAGCGACCACGGCCAAGTCCGAGATGATCGGATTGGCCTCGATGTTTGAATTCAAAATCAACTTGTGCCTCAAGCTTTTCGAGCACAGGCTCTGGTTTCCAGATAGTTCGAAATGTTTCGTGTTTCGTCAGGTTCATCGCATAAATGGACGAGAGGTGTTTATCTGGGCAGTACTTCAGCATTTGAGCACGGTTGATTTGAAGTCGCTGGTAAAAAGAGACGATGGATTGGAGCTGTAGACCGAATTTCGAGCGTGGGCGGTAAAGGCAAGAGACCAGAGCTCTTTTGTAGATATTGGCCCATTTTTTGAGGAAGCGGGTCGCAATTTTCTCAAGGGTTTTGGCGAAAGATAAGCAGAGGTCATAAATGGGAAATGGCCAGGCAAGTGACTGGACAGCGTAGTGCTGGTATAGCCAAAATTTCATAAAGCCATTGATCGAGCAGCTATCGATGGCTTGCATAGAAAGAATGAACTTCTTTTGGATTGCTGCACGTTGTTCGTTTTCGCTGAGGTCATGGTAGACAATCCATCCGAGGTCTTTGAAAGGCTTGTCAGCGATGAAGTCAATCGGTTTGCCAGTAATAGTAAGGGCGGGGTCGAAGGGTGGGAACGAGATCGGCAAAAATCGTTTGAGACCCTTATAGTCGTCGGCTTTAGTCCAGTATTTGAAAGCAAGGCTTTTGCATTTGGGCGGTTTCGCGGCCATTGTTCTGGACCA
>WBZZ01002193.1:42500-94735 GCA_019918135.1 Paulinella micropora | reverse complement strand
AGAGAGAGAGAGAGAGAGAGAGAGGAGAGAGAGAGAGAGGGAGGGAGGGGGGGAGAGAGAGAGAGAGAGAGAGAGAGGGAGGGAGCGAGGGAGGGAGGGAGGGAGGGAGAGAGAATATTATAGTTATTAATATTAATATTTCTGTTTAGATATATTGCGCGGTGATGTGTTATTAGGTTATGTTATGCATATATGTTATTGTAAAGGTGTAGTAGTTTATGTGTGGCGGCTCTCTCTCTCTCTCTCTCAATAAACTGAATAACTAGGTTTCCACCCTAGATAAAGGTATAACTTACTAGCTATACTTTTCACGTGGACGTTCCCTGAGTCCAATTGTAAAATTGTTCTCTCAATGAAAGCGAAGAAGAAGAAGAAGAAGAAGAAGAAGAAGAAGAAGAAGAAGAAGAAGAAGAAGAAGAAGAAGAAGAAGAAGAAGAAGAAGAAGAAGAAGAAGAAGAAGAAGAAGAAGAAGAAAGAAGATGATTACACTTTTCATAGGGTCATTTTCAAGAAAATGCCCTCTATGAAAAGTGTCCTAAAAGTCCCAAATCACCATTTTTTAACAACTAACGAAATAATAAAGAAATCAAAGAGAAATCAAGAAAGGAAATATATTTATCATTTAATTATCATTTAAAAAAATATAATAACAATATATAAAAATAGAAAGATGGTGTTCATCGGAACGAAAGTTGTCGGGGTAACATTTGAGGGGAGACAAAAGAATTTAATACATCTCATTCATAATCCAAGAATGAATGTTTATATAGTGAAAGAGCCGAATAATCAATATGACAAAAATGCTATTAAAGTTGAAACAAGTGATGGAAAACATTTGGGTTATGTGGCGAAGGAACTAGCAAAAGAGATAAACGAGAAACTACCAGAAAAACGAAAAGTTCATTATAAAGTATATGGTGGTGGACTAGGCAAGAATTATGGAATGGAGATAAACAATTCAAGTAAAACAATAGGAGATAATTTTTCATTTATATAATTATCATTACTATTATATAAACATAATGCCATCACAAAGCGGACCAGTAGGCTCTGTAAAGTTAGGCTGATAGAGGATATGAAAGAAACATACGATATGAAAACGGCGGAGGATTATGAAGGAAAAACTGAAAAGAGGGAGAAAGTTGAAGAAGGTAGAAAGATATCTCCGCCAAGCAAAAATAACAACTACTACTAAGGGTACCACTATAGCACAGTTATCTTTTAATATAAAATAAGTCTATTTTCATATAAATTCATCTTACTATTAATTTCAATAAAAATATACATAATTTCATCCAAATTGAATACAAGCATTCTTAATCAATAAATAATCCATATTTGAATTTCTCTCAAACTCTAAAAAAAAGATAACTCATCTATCTTTTGCTAAATCAACACGAAGAGACATCAAAACCAGTCTCTTAGTTTTTATCGCTGTGCTAGACTTAGTTATCTTTTTTTGAAAAAATGAAAGTCCTCTCCTATTGCGAGTTTGATTAATTAATTTTTTTTCATAAAATTTTTTCCACTCTATATAGACCAATGACCACCCTCACCAGATTATGTGAGAAGTTTGAGAAACTCTCTATTGAAAATAAAAAAGAAACATTTTCTATTACCGATGTTAAAAAGATAATTACTTACGAAATCCAAATGATTGAAAATGCACTGGCAGGCAAGCAAAGGGATATTTTTCCATTCAGTAAGTATAAAAGTAAGAAAATTCAAGATGTTGCAACTATTGATAAGCCATATCTTGAATGGGTCATGAAACAGCAGTGGTTTGAAAAATTTACAGACATTAAAAGTGAAGTAAAAAAATATATTTGATAAAAAATAATATAATAATATAAGATGACTGACCTCATCACCAAACAAGACTACTTGAATGAAACTGAAAAATGGAGCCTTGACTGCGAAATAAAAAAGCAGACAATTAAATAGACTAAGCCTGACATTGTTTCTTTCTATGAACAATATAAACCACACGACGACACAGCGAAAGCTACAGACGAATGATGTAATGTGAAAGTAGTTATTCAGTTGGATGCTACATTAGAAAAAATGATGGAGGAACAAAACACTCCTTTTAAGGAAACAGATCTTGTTGTGAGAGAGACTGGAATTACCGAAATAAATGCTAATGTAGGCGAAGAGATAGCGAATGCTACAGACGAAGGATGTATAGCACAAAATGAAACAGATATTTTTCTTCAATATGGTAAGTATAAAAAATGAAAATTGAAGATATTGCTAAGATTGATAAATCATACCTTGAATATTTAATTCAACAACCTTATTTTAATAACAAAGATTCGTTTAAAAAAATATCTTTGATATTTTGTTCTGACTTCGTCATCACAAAACATCGTTTTTTTTTCCATTTTTAAGTTTACCTTTCACGATGTTTGTTGAAGACTTCGTCTGAAACAAATATCTATTGGTCTTCTATGAAGTTAGCGATAACATTAACATTTGAACCATTATTGGCAGTTCCGACTGATTTCTGTGTAAAAGTTAATACATCACTAGGAGTCAAATATATATCATAACTTCTAAGATTGATTTGTTGAGTTGATTGAGAATTTACATATAGTTTAAAATTGTTGTTCCATTTGGGATAGCACTCGCCTTTGTATCAGTATCTACAATTGAATACTTAGAATCAACATCTGCAAAACCTGCGCCAGTTAGTGTTCCCTTTAATACTATTCTTACTACACACGACTTACTATCTTCATTTGTAATACTTATCAAAGTTGGATAAACATTTGAATAATTTGTTAAATTAGCACCGCCCGCATCAAGCTTTATTCCTGATACTAATAATAGGACTTTCAGTGATGTTTGCTGCTTTACTTCCTTCCACTTCGTTTGTTATACTCGTGTTTATCGTATTCGTTCCCTCAATGAATAAACTGACACTAGCTGTTTTAAGAGTTTGTATTCCAGTCGCTGCATCATTTCTCATTGCTGTTGTAAAAGGTAATGTTGTATTTCGCAGGCTTACATCAGTATTAGCATTCGCATACTCAATCATATGAACTAATTGAAATAATCCTGTTATGGGATTTTCAATATAAAACTTAATAGCGCCAAACCCAAGATACTGAAATTGAATTTGAAATACATTTCCTTTGCTCCAGTCTAAGTCATGCATAGCCGAAGTTCCATCGCACGGGTCGTCCCAGTCTTCTTGGTCAATATAAACTGCAGCACATCCTTTATAATGTGCGATATTCATTCCTGCTTGATTTTTGTAAAAATAAAATCAATCAACGAGATCATTTACTCATTTCCTATTCCAATATATGAATAGTAATCTTTTGTATCATCCGTTGTCCATATAGCAGTAAAGCGGGCTAGGACACACATTCCAGTTCTATATTTTATTCTCCTTTTACTTACCAGTCTAGCATCTGCCGTAGCATCAGCAGTTGTTTTCAATTCAGCCATATTATTCAAAAATGACACAGACGATTTTGTTTCTGCTTTTGTCCATATCCTAGTATTAATTGTATATGGAAAGATTGCTTGTAATACTGGTGTTAATTGACCTACTACTGCTTCGCCAAAAGCGGTTTTTGAGTTATTTGTTTCAATATCACCATCATATCCAACCCTGACGTTTATAAATTCTCCGTCAGGATTTTGTGCGATTAAATTTCTCTGGTGAGTAGTCATCTCTTGTGTATATAAAACAAAAAAATATTTTTATTTTATTTTCTTTTTTATTTTATTTTCTTTTTTATTTTTATTAGTTTTGAAACTTTTGTAAAAGTTTCACCAAACCTTTTGCTGAAAGATTTTTTAATCTTTCTATGACATAAGGATTTCAATTCCCTTCACAAGCACACTTCGTTGAAGAATGGCGAATGTGTAGTGATTGAGATTGTTTCCTGCGGTAGTTGAAACGAATTCATATCGTCGTTCAGTATCAAGGCTTAGACCACTTACCTCATATCCGTCTGTATCCTTATCACACAGCGGGCGCTTGTTGTCCCAAGTATCCACATGAAACCAGTTGTAATGATACACATTAGAATTCAAAATGGCACTACCCTTCAACTTATCCTTGAGAAACATATAGTCTTCATTTCTAGATGTATCAATATCAAATTGTTGAATACGGCTTCGGTCAAGGGTTGTGTAATATGTTCTAACCTTAGATGATTGTGCTTGAACTACTGGTGGCCCCGCTGCATAACCCGCAGGCATATTGCTGTTATCAAAGGAAGTATTAGCACTCTCAGTGTTGTGAAAGGCGGATGTATAGATACGACGAATTCTTTCACCCTGTGAGCGGTTCATCTTAATAACATAGTTCTGTTGCGATGTTTGAAGATTTTGTTTCCAAGCAATGGGATATTCAATCTTAAAAGGAAAGCATTCACCCTCAATCTTTTGCTGGACACCTAGGATGACATTTGGGTCAGTCTCAACAGCAAGGAATAAATTTAGGTTTGAGACAATAGCACCAGTGGCAGTAGCAGTAGCACCAGTGGAAATAGAACTCGCATCAGTGCCATAAAATGAAGTGCGGGCAGTGCTCTCCCATACAATTCTAAAATCCAAAATTTCATTAAACCCAATAGTATTATCCAATTTAAAAATAGTTCCAAACAGCATACCCAAAGGAAACTTAACACTGATAGCAGGAGTAGCCTTGTTATCAGTACCTCCTTCGAAACACTTAGCCTCCTCAAAAGGAACATCAACAAGGCTATAAGTACCTGCACTGTTATCAGCAAGAGCGGTATCATCGTGGCGACGGGCATTAACAAGTGGCACTTTGTAATGTCCTTGAACTGCAGCGACCAATCCTGCAGTATTGCCTGCAGCAGTAATTGCCGCTCTTTCCGCTACGGTTCCAATTTCAACTTTTCCAGCATTACACTTTTGAAGCATAGCACCAGAATTATCTGTTTTCTTGTCATTATCATAAGCACCATGATTTTCAAGTGCCATAAATTTTTCATACTTAATTTCTGGTTTCCATATCACCTTAGTGTAATTACCCACATGTTGAAGATTACACAGATACTGCCCGCTTCTGCTTCGCAGTTCAATAGTTTTAATCATAGACAGACAATCCATATAAATACGATTGAAGTTGCCTGCACCTGCAGCAGTAGGAGTGTAAGTAAATCGCAACACCGACCTCGCAAGGTTCAAAGGGCGAGTAGGAATTTCAAATGTGCTTTCCGTTCCACCAGCAGTTGTAAGTGGAATAGTTTGCGACCCTTCACGACTGGTAAGTTTGTTCAATTCATACTTACCAGTGAGCAGTTCCTTAGTCTGATGGACTAGTTCTCCTCCGTATTGGACATGCATTTTTTTTTGAAGTAGTGTAAATTAACTAATTCACCAGAATATATTAGAAAGATTTTAAAAATCTTTCAGCAAAAATAAAAAATAAATAATTCTAAAATTAATTGATATTTTATTCTGACTTCGTCATCATAAAACATCGTAAAAAAATAATTAATGGTTGTCGATGTTTGAGAATAAGCGAGAGTGCGTAGCACGAAGCGCAATTCTCAAATATCGTCGGGATTTCAACAAATTGAAGAAGCGTGCTCTGCCCCTCCCTCCCTCCCGATTTTCACTCGCTCCCAACTTACCAGACAGCCTGCCCCTCCCTCCCGCTGGCCACCAAATTGAGTTGAGCGCAGGGGAGAGGGGGGGGGGGGGGGAACGGGAGCGACTAAAATTTTTTTTTGCGGTCATGCGGGCAGAAACAACATTTTTTCCTTCGCTCCCACCTAATGTGTAAGTCGAATAAATTAAAATAATTAGTTTCACGATAAACCAATAAAGTCATAACTATTCCCAAACCATTAAGATTTATTGCTTGGTCATTTTCGTCTGTCAAGTAAAACCTGAATACATTATTTGAACTCGCAGATAATGTCTTCCCGTATTCGCTTCCAGAGCCGTCATAAATGACAAAACCAAAAGGAATTTCGTTGGCTGTGTATATTTCTTGAAGCACATGATTATCACCTTCATTCACCAAATCCGATTGAAGATACAGAGTTTTTTCACCAGTTAGAATAATTACATTTGGCGATTTAATAAAATCATTAGCGAAGAAATATGTTGAGTTTCTATCAAACCCCATAACTTCATGAATGCGGGTATCAGCATCAAATATAAACCGCGGTTGAATACCTCCGTTATTTGAAACACTGAATGTTAATTTGCCATCCTCCGCTTCTGTGTTTGTATTGTTGCTTGAGACAACATAAGTATAGTCATTCGGACTTTCTGTCGTCAGTACCTCCGACAACTTATTTTTTAAGTTGTTCATTGTGTAGTTTCCCTCAGGTATTGTAATTAAAGCCTCATACCCGTCTTCGGATAATGTAAAAGTATTATATGGTGAAGCCACAGAGTATTACGATTTCGGCACATAAATATGAAGAATTTTACAATGTGTGGGATTGTCTAGCCCCTTCATATTGACTTCGTGTGTAAAGTCGCTGTCTGTTCCCGTTATTCTATTTTTACTATTTACGTAATAGATGGAACTTGACCGACCACCTTTGTAGTCCATGATATATAATACAAATAAATAATTCAGATATATGTATCAAAACCATACCCGTTCTGGGCTTTTAATTTTTCCGCTTCTTCTTCTTTTAAGTCTGTGAAACCGCTGGCGAATTTAAACCTTACACCTTTTGAACGAAGGAGAAGAAACCGCATAGCAAACCAACCACAAGTTGAGGAAGTATCACTCTGCTCTTTTACTTGATTAACCTTCATTAATAAATAACTATCGGGGTGGCTTCGGTCAATTAGTTGTTTCATTTGTTGCTGAAAGTCTTCTGTCGGCTCGTAAAGTGCTAAAGGGTCATACACTTCAACACTCCTGTCTTTATCTAGACTTATCCATACGGCGATCCAATGAGACCCTGCTTGCTTGTGATTGTCCAAATTCATAATAAATCCGTATCGCTTTCTGCTTCCTGGCTTCAACTTGTAAATTTCATCACTGGCTATCGCTCCAAGATACCATCCATATTTTTTCATGATATCATCTATTTCATTAGTCATTAAACCGCGACCCTCTCCATCTTGCTGTGGTTGCTCTGGCTGTTGCTCGTCTGTCTGTGGTTGCTCTGGCTCTGGTTGCTGTGGCTCCTCTTGCTGTGGCTCCTCTGGCTGTGGTTGCTGTGGCTCTAACTCTGGTTGCTGTGGCTCAGGCTGTGGCTCTGGTGGCGGGGTAGCGGTTGGGGCATCCCCTCGTCAATGTTCAAATCTGTTGAAACTTTTTTATCTGCATTTGGGTCTATAGTCATTTTGTTCGTTAGAGTATTTACAAAATCATGTTTGTTCATTGTGTGTTTCCAATCTTTGCGGGCTACGTATTTTTTTATTTTCGCTATTGAAAATACCTTATCAATTAATTCTTCTAATGTCTTCGCTCCATTCCCTTTTTGTTCATTAATACCCATATACTCTTCATATCTAGCATAATCCGCTACTTTTCTTTTTACGTTTTCCTTTTCATTTCCAACATCAATATTAAACCTTCTAATCATGTTAATTATCCACTTTGAAGTGTCTTTGTAATTTAATTTTTTATGTCCATCACTATCTAGTCTCTTTTTTAAAGCCTGTGCTAACTCTTTTATAATAATGTTTGGGTGATAAGTTTTTGAAAATGCAGAGATTAAAAATTGATTAATTTGTAAATTTTCAAAATGCTTACCCTTTTCTTTTGCTTTCTTTTCTTCCTTTTCAAGTTTTTCTTTATATTCTTCTGCTAACTTTTTCTGTTCCTCTAAAGATGTCGCTGTGGCTATAGCAGTCTGAATATCTTGACTGGCTTTTTGTAAGTCTTTACGACTCATCTTTTTTATGAACTTATCTGTATATCCTGCTAATTTCAGTGTTTCAATATCTTTCTGCTTTTGTTTTTTTTCTTCCTCATATTGCTCTTTCGTTTTCAATGGTGCTTCATCTCCTAAATTAGGTAATGGCGGTGCTTGTGGTGGTGCTCCTAATGGCGGTGCTTGTGGTTGTCCCTGCTGTGGTGGCATAATATATTGACTTTGTGGTGGCTGTGGTAATGCTTGTATCCTATTTTTTCTGTCTTCTTCATATTTTACATCTTCTATGAGTTTTTGCTCCCTTCTTAGTTCTCTATCTTTTTGTTCTTGTCGTTCCTTGATATCGGATAGTTCATTGCGGTGTATCCTTGCCAACTCATCACGCCTTTCCTTAGTATCTGCGTCTACGCGACGCTCTTGCCTCTTCTTCTCCACTTCTAAATCCTCCCTTGCTTTCTTTTCTTTTTTCTCTATATCCTCAATACCCTCATACTTTTCCTTTCTGAGTTTGTCTAAGTGGTCATTAATGGCTGTTCTCGTATTCTGCTCAATCTCCGACAGGCTTTGAACTTTTCTTAAATCCTCCTTCTTTTCTTTTTTCTTTGCTTTTGGTCTGCTTAAGTATTTCATAAAAAGTTTAACGATTTGAAGTGTGCTCATATCATTTGCCTTTTTACCGAAATTAAGATAATATTTTTTACCCTTTGGATAATATATGGCCTCCCGCTTTTATTCCTATAAACCCGCGGGGGTCTTACCTTAGGCTTCCTTGTTTTTTTGGTTTTAGCAACCATTGTATATTAACAAAAAAAATACTTCTGTGTTATATCAAAATTTTTTTTTTTTTAATTTAAGGGCACCGCATCCTCTCTGCTTTATCTTGCAATATCCTAGTTTTGAAGCGGTGGCTTGGACAGATCCTGCATAAGGAACTCCAATACTGCTTAAGGCTCCCGCAGTCCTAGAAATTACTTTGTTATCACGAAGGAATTTATTAACAGCCAAGGCCGTTTTCCCAGCTTTTTGCCAGTTGATTTTACCGCCAGCCTGTCCCTTGCCTCCTTGCTTCTTCTTACGACCAGTCTTTTTTTTGCCTCCAGCCATTGTGCTTGAGTTAATTGTTCGTTTGCCGATTGTTGGAATGACTTCAACACGAGTTGTTTTAACTACCATAAAAGATAGTGAAATATATAATACAGAAAAAATAATTATTTATAAATTTTTTTATTTTAAACGAAAATTAAAATTCTTCCGTAATTCGTCATCAACACTTGAGACACAAAGAAAATTAAATCTCTCCTTTTTGAGCCTCATGATACTTTTCCAGAAAGTAATCAAAGTCAAAAGATAAGTCTAAGTGTTTATAGACGAGTTCCATTTTGTCCTGAGACTGACCCGGAAAGATTAATAAATAATCTAACTGCTTAATGGCTTCTGGCCGTAGGTCGTTCAGATACTGGCTTGACATAATCACCTTGATTTATAGTGTCTGTTCTTTTTTAACAAATCACTTACGGACTTGTCTCTTAATCCGCTCCCTAAATCGTCCAAAACAAAAACAACCTCTGGAGAAATATACTTACTTGGTCTTTCTTTCTTCTCACCTCCTTCTTCTTTTTTCTTTTCCTTTCCAAAGTATAAAAATTGTGGTTTCTCTATTTCTTCTTTGTCTTGTTTTACTTCTCCTTCGTGTTGCTCGTCCTTTCTGTTCAGTTTGTCTAACTCATAATCAATAACATTAACACCATCTGATTTAAGAAAGGTATATATTGCCATCGGGTTGCCTCTGTTCTTAAAGTGCTTTACCATTGCTTTATAAATGTAGTCCTTGTGAATTGTTGAAGCAATAATGACAATATGGGTTTTTCTGTCTGTAGTCCGTTTCAAAATTTCAAAGAGCGCCGTCGTTTTCCCGCTCTTCTTACGGGCGAGTAGAAATATATTTGCATATGGCTCATTGAATAATTTATAACCTTTTGCTTTTTTGTTTCCTTCGCCTTCCTGCTTCACTGGCTTCACCTTGACATTATTGATTTTTTGCATCCTATATTCTAAGCGAGGAATAGTTATGAATTTCTAAATTCATACATTGTTGCTACGCAACGAATTCCACACACACAACAATTCTTCCCGCTAAATTTCCTGTGTCAATATTTCCGCTGTCAGTTTCAAGGACTTTAAATGTATATTGTCCGTCGCTCCATCCAACAACACCCAAATTATAACCGAGATTTTGAAATGTTTGCTGTGGTGTTGTCCGCAAATGTTCCAATAATTCCAATTCTGTCCATATAAAAAATTCTGGTTTTGGTTTCCGTCTGGTCGTTCATATAGTGGATAAATTTTACATTCATTTTGGTGGGTGTGAATGACATTTGAATATTTTTATTAAATGTTTTGCTTCCTCCAGCAAAATCATTGCTCAGAAAAATAATCCGCTGATATTTGTATTCAGTAGCCATAATTATATACAAAGATAATAAAAAAATCTTTGAGCAAAAATATATATTATGTTATTAATATTATTATTTATGTGGTCTGTGTTAGGTCGAACTGCCTGCGACTTTTACTCGCGGGTAAGCGAAAAAAAGAATGAGAGTTGTGCTTATTGTATAAAGCAAGGAATAGAAACTAAATTTAAATTTGTGTATAAACCTATGAGTGATTGGTGTGTTAGTTTTGATGAAGCCATTCCTTTAATCTGTGCCAGCGATAGTTCTTGGTATAAAATATATTTATACGAGTGTTCATTTCTTTGATATTTGAGAATTTCACTTTACTGCCCAAAGGGCGTAATCAATCTACGAGATGGTCGTGCTGTCGCACTCTCGCTTATTCTCAAACATCGTCTCCCATTTTAATTTTTTGTCGGTTTTCGATGTTTATGGAAGGGGCTATGCCCCTTTCCAAACCCGCGGGGGTATGGTAGGGGGTGAAACCCCCTCCAAACAAACGAGAATGAGCGAAGCGAATGAAAGTGTAGTTGATAAATATCATTTCTTTGAACTAGAAGGCGATGGAAGGAAAATTCCTATGAGTAAAGTCAAAATTCCGACATAAGTGTTAGCAACCTCACAAGGTAAGTTCTTTTCAGATAGCCTCACGATACAAAGGGCTATAATGGCAACGATGATACCCATTTGAAATAAGTATTTAATAAGTCGGCTGTCGGTTGGTCTGTTTTTTATACAACAACAATTCCAGTTATCTTCCAATTCGTGCTCTACTTTTTTTTCCTCAGTCTTTAGTTCTACTTCAAGAACACGAGACTTTAATTCTGGAGTTAGTTCGCCATCCGTATCCATAATAGGTGGTGGTCTATGAAGTCTAGTTGTATTATTTGACATTATCAAGAACGGCCACTCTGATTTCTGCTAATTGGTTTGCTTGGTCTTGTAGTATATTAAGTAAAGTTTAATGTTCTTTTTCTAAATTAACTACCTTTTCTGATAATTGTTGAACCGCTTTAATTAATGGTGCGATAAATTCGCTGTAAGCAATGCTATACGTAAATTCGCCAGTCTCAATCATTTTCGTATTATACATATCTAACTTCTCTCCTTTCATTTCACATTCTGCTTTTTGTATCGGACATTCACACATAACCGCATCTTTTAAAAGTCCTGCAAAATCATTAATTTCCATTTCGTCCAAGACTTCCTCTAATTCCTGTGCTATTAAACCCGCTCTCTTTTTTTTTGTTGTCATCAATCATGCGATAGCAGACTGGATTTAATTTGTTGATAATATCTAAACCTAAACATTCTTTTATGTCTTCTTTTTTTCTTCTGTCTGACGGAGCAGTCAAGGAACCTTTAACCCATAAATTTCCTGTACTCCCATTCAAAGTCATTAAAAGAATTTCACCGCTATTCTCCCACACAGCACCTTCATTTGTAGAATTATTTACTCTAAATGTCATGACAAAACCGGTAATACCATATCCAGCGACCGCTGTTCCATTTGATAAACTTCTGTTATTTCCCGGCTGACCCATATAAATCCCCCAGTTCGTGTCATTGTTCGCATACAAAAATATTCCGTTATTTGGTCCTCCGTTTGCTCCGCCTTGAATCGTTATTTTTGACCCTTGGTTTGCCGTAAATGACGACGCACATGTAACCGCCCCATTTGCAGTTATTGCTCCGCTTGCAGTTATTGCTTTCGTTGTTAATAAGCATGATGTGCTATCAATTGTCATTGCGGTGTTAAATGTTATATTACTTCCTACCGCTACCCCTGATGCATATTGAAAAACAAGATTAGTGCCTTTGGCTATCATAAAATTTGAGGTAGCAGAACTTGACTTATCATTAGTTGCACCATCCCAATAACAATCGAATTTAAATGATACATCGTTATGACTATTGTTAATTAATTGAAAACAAGGATAATTTGGATCGGCTGTTGTAAATGCTTGTATATGTGGTCCTGCTACACCAGATGTCCCGTATAATTCTAATCCACCTGTGTATGCCGATAATCCTCTCGTTGTTCTTCCCAATATTAATGGCTTATCTTGTGCTATTGTTATTTTGTCACTTGTTGCCAATGTTGTTGTTGATATACCCGCACTTGCTGTTAATAAGCCCGCAGTGCTTACATTCATCGCCTCAGACCATGTTATATTGCTTCCTGCTGTTATTCCTGATTTATAGTTAAAAGCAAGTTTGTTTGAGTTTTTGTATATTTGAACGTTTGAGCCAGAATTACTTGATTTCCAGTTTGCGCCGTCATAATAAGCATCAAAACTTAAGCCTATATTGTCATGCGCCCAGTTCAATAATTGAAATGTTGGATAAGCATCAGCCGTTGTTATTGCTTGTAAGTGTGCCCCTCCAATATTTGAAGCCGTCCCGTATAATTCTAAGCCCCCTGTCGCCCCATTTGCTGATTTCGTTGTATTGCCTATAGTTATTGGCCTACTTATATTTTATGTTAGTGATGTTGTTATTTTGTCGCTTGCCGTTAATGTGGCTGTTGATACTCCCGCAGTTGAAGTAATTGTTGTTCCTGTTATTGTTCCGCCATTTGTTATGTTGTTTGAATTCATAATAATTAAATATCTAAGGCCCCATAAAATCGCATACCGCCAGCATTGTTAAAACGGACAATGTCAGATGAAGCACTTTTATTATCCAAAAGTTTTGAAATATAAAGTCCCGCCCCTTTTACGTCAAATGCTACATTCGTAAATACATAACCTCTTTGGTCTGCGGTTCCACTTGTGGCAGTATTTAGAGTAAATAAGAAATATTGATAATCACCTGATGTCTGTGAAAAGAATATATCTCCTCCATTTTGGTTTAATATCCTCGCCCCATAAAATGTGATATTTCCGCCATTAGTGATAGTTTGATTATTAAAATTGGCATTGTTCGTTAAAGTTAGATATTTTATCACAGTGCTCGTCCAGTTGAATGTTTTAATTCCTGTTATTGTTTGGTCTCCTGTTAGTTTCACACAATTATCATCCAGATATTGCCTATTTACCGCTTCATTCGCATTCTGTGGTGATCCTAGATTAACAATCCGACTACTATTACAATTTAAGTTAGTAGCATTAAACCACGAAACAATCGTCCCGTCAATAATAAAACTTATTTTTTTCGCAGAAATTTCAAAGTTGTAATATGTTGCAGTTTTCATATCCAAACTAGCAATTGACCCGATATTACTGGTAGAATTGAAAACGATGAATGTGCCCTTTGTTGTTGAATTGATTGAATTTCCCGTTATTTCAACACCACTGCTATATGTCTTAATTCCTGCTATGGTTTGGTTTCCTGTTAGTTTCACATTTTGCCCATCTAATGTATCAACATAACTTTTATTTGCTCCATCTGTTGTTGCTGATGGTGTGGCTAAGTTTGTCATTTTGTTGTTATTCAAATTGAGTGTAGTGCCAGTTGCGGTTATAATTAAAGTATTACCCGAATATAACTCTACATACGAACCAGTTATTTGTATCGGATACCAAGTCGCTGTTGCTGTTTTTTGTGCTGCAATCATTCCTATTTTTGTATCAAAGGCTATGCCGATACCATCAAAAGTAGTAGGGTTGGACGAACCACTTACTTCTAAAGTTGATGTAAATTTTTTATTCCCTGCTATGGTTTGGTCTCCTGTTAGTTTAACCACCGAAGTATCAAAAACTGAAACATCCACGCCATCAACCAAATTCAAATTTGTTATGCTTTGGCTTTTCATATCAATACCCGCACTAGCATTTATTATACTGCTGAATGTTTTAATTCCTCCTATGGTTTGGTCTCCTGTTAGTTTGACCACCGAACCATCAACTGCGAGATTAGCGAGATTAATTCCATTATACGTGGAAGCCCCCGAAATAGCATAACCATTCATATTTAGTGCCCCCGTCATACTAGCAGTGCCGTCTAATCTAAGAAAGGGGGGTGTGGTGTTTCTCCATTGCCCCGTGCTATAAATGAGTAATTGGTTATCTGCTGGGAAGCCTGTTATTGTCACATCGCTGTGGCTGTCTATACTTCCACTCGCTGAAACTTTATCATTATTATCTTGGGGTTCAAATATCCATTCATCAACATCTTTGGTATTTACTAAATTAACTCCTGTTATATTCTTCCTGCCCATACTAATATTGCCGAATTCATCAACATTTATCGGAAAGGTTTTATTTACCCAGTTTATTGAATTATATGTTAGATAACTATTTATTGCTATTGGTGCGGTTATGACTACATCTGAAAGTGTATCAATTGAACCAAGGGCTGTATTCTTCCATTTACCTTCTACATCGTTGTAAGTTAAGTATTGTCCGCTCGCTTGTGCAAATATGTTTGTGTCTATCAAATTATATAAACTGGTTTGGTGCGGATTGGAAGTATTAGAGCGGTGTTGAGTTGAGGCTTTGACTTCGTCATTATTCCTTACTCGTTGCTCTGTGTAGTATAAACGGCTTCCTTCTTTGATATCCGTAGTTGATTTTAAAGCGAGCCGTGTGTCAAAGCGGTTATCAGTCCAATAATAATTAAGTCCTTCTTTTAGGTCAGTTGTTGATTTTAAAGCGAACCGACCATCAAAGCGGTTATCAGTCCAATAATAATTAAGTCATTCTTTTAGGTCTGATGTTGTTTTTAAAGCGAGACGTGTGTTAAATCGGTCGTCAGTATAATAAAGATTTATTGGGTCGGAATCTTCTGGCACTCTGTCTGTATTTAAGCCCACTATGTTTGTGTTGCTTAAGTCTAAGTTTGCTATTGATAGGCTGTCTGTCGCGATTTCTGACAAGCCGAGTAATGATTTATATTGCGACATTGTATATCAAAGATTTTAAAAAATCTTTGAGCAAAATCTTTTTTGTAAACCTTTTCTAAAAATATCAATTAATTATTTTTTATTTTTTATTTTTGTTAAATTATACTAACAAAAAATATAACTATCTCGTGTAATATCATTCATAGGTAATCAATGCCTTCAAAGGAAACATCAAAGGAAAACTGGAAGAAAGCAGTTCAAGCAAATAGAGAAAATGCTGAACGGCGAAAGGACGAATGGGCTCGCGAACGGCTCCGCAAGAAGGGGGAACTGAAAGAAGCATCAGTGGAAGAACTTATTGAGACGGATGCTGAAGTTGGTGTTGCGAAAGAGATACTTAAAAATCCTGAGATTGAAGATGAATCAAGCGAAAGCGATAGCGAAATTGATATGTCTGAGGCTATTGCAAATCATATGCTTAGAAAGATAAAAAAGAATGCCAAAAAGCCCAAGAAGAAAAACACAAAGAAAGCACCACAACCCAAGAAGCCAGAGAATGACAGCGAAGAAGAAGAAAGTGAGAGTGAAGAAAGCAAAGATTATGAAACAACTGGCGTAAAACAGAGAGGTGGTAAAAAACGAAGTGAAAAAATATCAGTTAATGTAGATAACAATACACCAAAGAATAAAGAAAAAAGTAAGGAAGCAGAAAAGATTTTTCTAAAGTTCTAAAATATCATGAGTGAAAATAATAATATTCAACTTGCGAACACCGCACAAGAATTATTTCGTCAGACTAAACCGAGGACTAGAGGAACGACAATATGGGCCGATAAGGTATTAGATATGGTTAATATTGATTTAATGGATATGAGTAAGGTCGCTACAAAAAATAAAAACTATAATTTTGCCCTTATTTGGATTGATATCCATAGTCGCTATGCTTATGCGATACCGATAAAGAATAAATTTTCGACCACCGTTTTAGAAGCACTCAAGAAATTACCGAAGCCAAAAGCATACATATCAGACAATGGCGGTGAGTTTAAAGGTGCAGTTGGTGAGTGGATGAGAAATAATGGAATTGAACAATTTATGGTTGAAGTAGGTGATCATAATTCGTTAGGTATTGTTGATAGATTTGTTGGAACACTTAGAGAAAGATTACACATATTATGGGCTTTTAATCGTAATTTTGATTGGATAAGTTATATTGAAGATGTCGTTTATTATTATAACAAGAAAGAACATTCAGCGATTAAGGCGGCACCAATTGATGTGTTTAAAGGAAATGATATAAGCCAACAACATAGATATGTTGATAAATATTTATTTAGTTTCAAAGAAGGAGACAGAGTTAGAAAGTTGAACAAGAAACACATTCTAGAAAAGGGAGGAAAGACTTGGAGCAAGCAAATCTACACCGTCAAAGCCCGTAAGGGATATCGGATTGTATTAACAAATGATGATGTTGTACCACCTAGACATTTATTAAAGACTGACGCTACCGACGATCCGGAAGAGAAGATATTAATAAAGAACTGAAACAACTAACTAAAGAAAAGCAAACAAAGCATTTACTTAAAAGAGAGGAGATAGACTCCGCCAACATTAGAACTTCTTCACGAGAAAGGAAGAAAAAAGAAATAATGGACTTGTAGTCTTTTTTATTTCTTTTTGCGATTAGGTAAGGAAATATTGGAATGATATGCAGCAGCCTTAGTATAGAACGGACGCTTCTCGTTAATATAGTCCTTCAAAGCCGACCAAGATTTGAAAACCCTTATCACCCCGTCGTCTCCGAGTGCCACGTGATAAGTGTCTTCTTTCCCAGGGCTTGCCATCAAAACTCCTTCTTTGGAGATCAAGGAAAGAAAAAGTTTGGTTGTTGGCCGTAATCTTCGTCGACCCCTTAAGATTAAAAAAAGTGCCAGAAAAGCACCGTTCATAGTTCACGCAGAGGAAATCCACTGTTTACATGGAGTTGGGGGGGGACCCGCCCCCGCCGGGCCTGTCCAGCGCGCCGGGGCCACTGTTTGTACTAAATAACGAGGCAAATCCTACCCGCGCGCAACTGCGGCCCGCGCTCGACTTTCTGATTAGGTACGCTCGCGACAGCAACGCACGGCTGCTGTTGCCCAGCCATCGTCAGCGCGGCTGCCTGCTGCGCCTGGCGATATACTGCAACTGGACGTTCGAACTGATCAACCAGTGGTGGGACAGGAGAACCGTGCTGGTCCGGTGCAGAAACTGCTGGTCGCGCAGGCTAGCGGCGCCGCTGCAATCTCTGCCTGTGCCAGATGATGTGTTTGACGAGATCGCCCAGAACCTGCCTACGAACGACTCCTGGCAGCAGTTCTCGCACTGCTGGCAGCTGTTCGGGCCTGCGGACTGGCTGAGGCAGGACCTGGTGCTTCGCGTCTTCCGCCAGTGCTTCAACGCGCGAGTCGACAGTGCCTTGCTGCGGCGGTTGCACCAAGCGCGGGACAACCCGGACGCGCTGGCGCGTCTCTGCACTGACGTTTGGCCGCCCTTGGTGACGGGGCGTTTGCAGCGCGTGGTGTGGGATTGTCTGCACCGCGCGTGCCAGAACGAGGCGCTCAGGCGCAAGTACCTGGACGTCGAGTCTGATGTAGTGCTCGATTTGGTTGTGCTGCCGGAGCGCCTGGACCCCGCCAAGCGATTCAACGCAGCGCTGCCCGCAGGGAGCCGCCCCCCGCAACGGTTGGTGGTGTACAGCCTGCCCGGCACCGTAGAAACTGATGAGTTTTTCGAGGGCTTGTTTGACGATGTCAGGACTCGCGACTCTTGGCTAAACCACGTGCACCGCGTGGAGCTACACTTGGGCCGGGGGGCGTTGCCGACCAAAAGGAGGAGTTGATTGGAATCGACGACGTGCCGTTCGAAGAAATCGACATCAAGTACCACAGGAACAGCGCCCCAGGCCTGCGTAGCGATATCCATTTCACAACTGTTCCGGCGCTAGCGAGGCTCAGCATAAGCAGCCGTGAACGCCTTCAAGCTTTATATTTTGAAGACTGCAACGGTCTGCACAGGCTCCCGCAGGGTTGGTTAGACGTGCCGGGCGGCGTAGTGGAGTGTACATTTGTTGACTGCAATGGAGGCCCTGGCGTCGTCGACAACATCGACTGGAGCTGCCTGTCCCCAGCAAAAGTCGTGATCATTAACAGCCCTTGGGTCTCACTTGCGCGCCTGGACAGCGGTCACGTGCCCCTGGCCGCCGGTGCCGTGATGGCCGGGCCGCCAACTTGTGGCGGTTCTGACTTAGTCCTGCGCAAGACGAGCCCCGAGCAGTTGCGCCAGGCGCTGCTAGCAGATGGCCGGGGAAAACACCAGCTGGCGCTGCGGGAGATCCAGGAACTGCCCAGACTTGAGGGCCCCCGGTGGAACTTCCTGAAATTGCTAAATTGCGGGCCGCGTTTGTACCCCTACGCCAGAAATATCAACTACAATGCTACAGATGACGTCGAGAATCTGACCATCGATTGCGGCAGCCGGTGCCAAGATTTTACAGGCTTTCGGGTCTATCTAGAATGTCTTCTCGGGAACCTAACGCTAACTTCTGCTGTTGACAGCAAACGCTCCGTGCCCTTGACGCTGCAATGCAAGTACTCATTACCCGAGAATATGCAAGTGGACGAGATTGTACGCAAAGATCTGGGGCTGTGTTTGGTAGGCTCTGTGTTGTCTCCCTCCTGCGTTTTGTCTGCTAACCGCTTAGGCACGTTTGACGTTCTCACCATCTCGAACGTCACTTTGGCATGGCTAGACCTAGAAGAGCTTACTTGCGAGATACGGCAGCTGATAATCGAACCGAAAGGTCGGGTTCGGAAGCTCAGGTTGCTTATGCCGCCGGCCTCTGCGCGCTTTAGTTGCAAAGAAATTTTTTATGCGAGCCAATCGACAGTCCTGACTATTGCTGGCCAAACGCTCCATCCACGGCAAAGTCTCCGTTTGTAACAAAAAAAAATATTTGGTTTGCCAAAAAAAAATAATAATAATAATAAAGAAAATAAAATATGAGCGAGAGGATGATTGGCAAACGGGGGAAAATTTCAATCTCGGGATTTTTTTTCCCGCCCGCCAATCCTCGCTCATTCTCAAACGAAATCAAATGCCTTCGAAAAAAAACTTTTCCTCTACACCGGTGGCTGGAAATGTCTGGTGGCAGGATTCTGCTTCGTACACATGTTAGCACACTACACCGTTGGCCGTAACTGTCTGTTGGCAGGATTCTGCTTCGTACACATGTTAGCACACTACACAGGTGGCCAGAACCGATTGGTGACGGGTTTTCTACTAGCGAAACTGGAACATTTCGGCAATTGGTTTGCGGAAAAAAAAGGATTAAAAAAATATAAAAAAAATTTAAAAAAATTAACAAAAAATTTAAAAAAAAGCAGGGAGGCATCGGCGGGCGGGGAAAAATTCCCGAGATTGAAATTCTTCCCCGCCCGCCAATCTTTCCCCAGCTTTTTTTTTCTCGGCAAAGCAAACCAAACCAATAGCCGAAACTTCAAAAAAGAGTTTTCGTCACGACGGTCCGATTTGCGGCCAAATTCCCCACTGTCGCGAAGGCGTGCCGCAAAATACGGCCGTTTCCCCGGCAAATTTGCCGGGCCCCACAAGTCCGGCCCCCCCCTCCCTTCCTTTTTTTTGCTTGCTGCGTATTCGTTCTCTCCCGGCCCCCCCCCCCCCTCGCGCAATTGGCCCGCCTCTTCTCGGCAAAATGGACTTTTCCCAATTTTTTGTGCCTGTGCTTGGCAACCGTAAAAAAAGAAAAAAAATTGCAGCAGCCAACATGTCTCAAGAGCAATGTTCAGGGGTGCTATGCTTTGTCCCCCCCGGCTGTTTGCATTTGTACAAAATAATCGTAATTTAATAAATAAACGCGACATTTTTTTTGCTTTTGAGGTTTTTCTTGCTTCTTCTTCTTCCCCTTGTGACCAGAGCTTCATTAAGCTCTTTTCCTCGTAACATCCGCGCCCACCAGCCCCCCTCTACTGTCCCGCGTTTCTATTGTTTTCGTTGTCGTTTAATTTCTCAATATTCTTTTTATTTTAGTGGGGGTCTGTATTTTTTTTTACAGGATCTGACGCTCATAGCCAGCCACGTTGCAATCGCCGTGTTCCAGGCTAGGCGGCCTTTCAAGGCTCGGCCTCTGGCGGGCAACGCCTCGCAGGTGTCGGCCTCGGCGTCACCGTCGGCGTCCGGCACGCCCCAGAGCAGCTCCCGCACGCCCAGCGCGTCGCCGTCGGCGTCCGGCTCGGCGCCCGCTCCGTCCGCCCCGGCGCCGCCGAGCGACGTGATCCTGGAGCCGGCGACCTGGTCGAAGCTAGGCCAGCTCATCACGCTGCGGGGCCAGGAGGGGTGCCTGTACGCCGACTACGCCCTGGCCGGCGCGCCGACCCTACCGCTGCGCTACCTGCGGACCAAGGACGAGTGCTACGCGCGCCCCGCCTGGCAGGACGTGGTGTTTGGTCTGTCCGAGCGCGGACACGTGCTGTGGCCCGCGCTGGCCGACCCCGCGGCCTTTGGGCAGCAGGTCACGAGCCGGATCGTGGCCCAGAGCTACGGGTACTGCCTGACCTGTGCGTCGAGCCCCTGCGCGCTGCAGTCCGCCATCGTGCTGGGCCCGGCGGCCGGCTACTGTGGCATCGTGGCGGACCTGGCGTGGGGGTCTTATCTGGTGTCGGAGGCGTATTCCGAGCTGTCCGCCTTTGCCTACCTGACGGACGGCCTGGCGCTCGGGCTGTCCCAGCGCGCCCTGAGCTCGTTCCAGCACCTGAACCCGAATGCGTGCAAGTTGGGGCCACCGCCGTGCCACCAGCTGTGCGTGTCCCAGTACCCGTACCTGGGGTACAGCTGCCAGTGCCAGGCGGGTTATGTCTTCTCTGCCTCGGGCGTCGACGGGCTCTGCGTCAACCAGAACGAATGCGCGGTCGGGACACACAACTGCGATGCCCGGGCCACTTGCACTGACACGGTGGGCAGCTTCTATTGTACGTGCAACGCGGGCTACGCCGGCAACGGCGTCACGTGTACCAACGTGAACGAATGCGTGGCGTCGACGTGGGAAACCCGCGCCTGCTCTGACCGGTGCGGCACTATCACCAGCCGGCCGTGCGTGTACTGCCAGGATACCGAGGGCAGCTACGCCTGCCGCGACTTCCAGCGGCTGCGCATCGAATACTGCCGGTTGTGTGTCGACATGGACAGCAGCAGAAACTACCCGTTCGCTTCGCCCTGCCGCAGCCCCTATGACGAGGACGCGGTGCCCCTCTCCCTCGAGCCCGCGGGGTCCGGGGGCTGGGTGGCGTTCAAGCTGGGTAGCAGTTACCTGTACGACAACTACGGTCGGGGCACGGGGGACAATAGCCTCTATCGCAACCTGGCGGTGTCAGTGACCAAGGACATCCACTATTTCTTTGGGTTTGAAAAGTACGGCTGGGACCCGATCACCGACGACGAGTTTGGCATGCGCTTCGTGCTCCACCCCGCCTCGAACCAGCAGGACTGCGTGCAATGGCGGGTAGCGGACACGCCCGGCGGCCAGTTACTATTCCTGGTGCCCTGCGGGAACTGTCCGCACACCTGGGGTACCGGCACGGTGTATTATGACTCGAATGCCCGGGTTTATATGGGCTGCTTGTTTTACTTCACGTACAGCACGAGTTAGCCAGCACAGTCGCCCAACGTGCACGGGCCCCGGCCCTCCGCCGCCTGAATAAAGAGTTTCGAGTAGGCTGGTAGCTTGCCCGGCACCGGCCGGGACGCCTGGTTGGGGCGCCCGAACCCGGCCAACCACTCCGGCTACGAGCCAGGGCCGGGGAGAGGGGCGGGGGGTGGACAAGGGAAGGGGAAAGGGCGGGGGAGGGGGGCGGTCTGCGCCTTTCCCCCCCAGGCTTTTCCTCCTTTCCCTAGGCGGGCGCGACCGGGCCCGGCACCCGCACCGTGCCGCCCGTGACTAGCAAAAGCCCCCCCCCCCCCTGGGGAGAAAGAAAGCGCGCTAGTCACTTCCTCCCAGCCATCCCCCGGCCATCCCCAGGGGTGTGCTGGCGTGTGTGCTGGTGCGTGTGTGTGTGTGTGTGCGCGCGCGCGTGTTTTGTCGATGCCCTCACGACGCACGCCGGCCCGCCGCTCGTGGGCCCCGGCCGGCGTGCTCTGGCTGGTAGCCGCCGCGAGCGCCAGCCCCAGCTACGAGCTCGAGGTGGCGGACAACCGCTACTACTCGTGCATGGGCACGGGGGCCAGCAGGTGCGGCTCCGGTTTCGACGGGTGGGTGCCGGGCTTTGTGTTGGACAGTGCGGCCGAGCGCGGCCTGGACGTGCTGTATTGGGACTACCTCGACTCCTCGCAGCTGTGCGAGTGCCGCGCCGCCGGCGGGTACTTGGGCTACAGCGCTACGACGCGCCCGCTGAGGTCCTACCTGCTCTTGAACGACAGCCGGCCGCTCGCGTCGTACCCGGTGCTGCGCGGACGGAACGCCAGCCTGCCCCAGTGCAGCGCGGACTCGAGTACGTTCGGGCCCGCGTATAATTTCAGCCAGTGCGCGGGCCCCCGGACCGGCTGCGGCGTGGCCTGCAGCGCGGGCTTCCGGCCGGCGGCGGGGAACCTGACGGCCGCGTGCCCGGCCTACCAGGAGTTCCCGGCCGGCACGGAGGTGTTCCCCGCGTACGGGCGTTGGCACCTGTCGACGGTGTGCGAGGACGTGGACGAGTGCGGGGAGGGCACCCACGACTGCAGCCCCCTCGCGGACTGCCGCAATACGGCCGGTTCGTACGCGTGCGCCTGCGACTGCCGGGACGGGCGGTACCAGGAGGCGGCCGGCACCGGGGGCCGCGGCGAGCTAGGGTGTGAGGTGAGCCCCTGCCGCGGCGAACTCCTGGTGCAGCTGGCCGGCCGGCTGCACTGGGGCACGTGCGACGGCCTAGCGGCCGACGGGCCCAACTGCACCTTGTTCTGCGCGCCCGGCTACCTGGACAACACCGGCGGCCTCGGCGCCGTGTACGACTGCCCCGGCGGCCGGCTGCGGGCGCTGTGGCCGGCCGGGGGCCTGAGCTGCGGGCCGGGGGCGGTGGGCGCGGGCCTGGGCAGCGTCATCGACTACGACTACCAGTTGCTCTTCGCGTCCTCCGACGCGGCCGCCACGGCGGCGGACCAGACGCTGCTGGTCGGGTGCCTGGACGACGACGGGCACGACGACCTGGTGCTCTTGCTGGCCCGGGGGCCGGAGCGGACGGCGGTGGTCTACCAGAGCGCGCTGGACCTGACGGCGTGGAAGGCGCTCGCGCACCCGGGCTGTGAGCGGCTCTTCAACTGGCGGCTGCTGGCCGCGGCGCTGACGGCCGTGTGCGCGTACCTGGACGGGCCGCGCTGGCAGTACGTGCGGGTCGAGTGGCCGGGCGACGCCTGGGGCCCCTACGACGGCCAGCCCTGGCGAGCGCGCGCGGGAGCCGTCCACCTGCGGCAGGCCGGCGCCACGGTGAACCGCGGCGTGCTGGAGCTGGTGGGGCCACCGCGCGGCGACCGGCTGCTGCTCTTCGCCCGGTACGGGCGGAACGGGGATCCAGACCACGCGCTCGACTGGTACTACTACTTCAATAGCTCCTCTCCGGCCGCGCTGGAGGATGGCACGGCGTACGACTGGGACGGCCGGCGGCTGGCGGGCGGCGGCGCGCAGCTGGACCTGGGTTTCTGGCAGGAGGGCCTGCGGCTGCCCGGCGGTGCGGAGCAAGACCTGGGCGTGCTCGGCGAGTGCCGGGACCGCTGGTACGCCGACGGCTCGGTCCGGGCGCTGTGGACGCCGCCCTGCGCCGTGACGCAGTGCGTGCCGGTGCCGGCCTCGGCCGCGCTGCTGGCCGTGTGCGGCGGCACGGGGCAGCTGTTCGTAGTGGCGCCGGCGGACCAGGCCGAGTACTGGCGGGGCCCGGCGGCGGCGGCCCGCGCGCTGCCGTACCGGTCCGTGGAGGCGGCGGCCGGGTTCGAGCGCGTGGGCTTCTGCGCGCGTACCGGCTGGCCCTCGCTGCAGCTCTTTGCGCTGGCGCGGAACAGCAGCGGCAACAGCAGCCAGGGCCCGCGCGTGGACTGGTACGCGCAGGACGAGCTGGACCCGTGGGGCGCCTGGGTGCGGCGGGGCGCCGTGGCGCTGAGCCCCGGCGGCGCGCTGCAGCTCGGGTGCCGGGCGCTGCCGGCCGCCCCGCAACAGGCGCTGGTGCTGGTGGGGCGCACGAGCGCCGGCCGCGCGTACCTGCTGTGCGTGCCCGCCGCCCAGCTCGTCGAGAGCCGGCCGCTGGACCTGTGCCAGTACGTGGTGTGCCACCCGTCGGCAGCGTGCGCCCTGGTGCAGGGCTGGCCGCGCTGTGTGTGCGAGGCGGGCTGGGTCGGGGACGGCTACCGCTTCTGCGAGGCGGCGCGGCCGGCCCAGCTGGGCACGTGGCGGGGCCTGTCGCTGGAGCAGCGGACCACGTTCGTGGCGGGCTGGGCCGGGGGCGCGGTGGCCGGGGCCGTGCCCGTGGCCGAGCGCGCGCTCGGCAGCCTGTCGGTCTGGCGCTGCGCGGACGCCACGCGGGCGGATCCGTACAGTGCCTGCCGCTACGGGCGGTCCTGCCGCCTGCCGGGGCCGGGGCTCCTGGGCCCGGACGACGACCCGGACGCCCTGGTGCGAAGCAGCCCCGCGCGCGAGCTGGTGTGCCCCGGGGGGCCCTGCTGCGCGCGCAGTACTGGTACGCGCCGAGCCAGGCGTGGGCGGACGCCTACTTCGCCTGCACCGCCGTCCCGCGGGGCCTCGCCGACCTCGCAGTCGGCGCCGTGCCCGAGTGCTACTACCTGTTCCCGTTGGCGGGCTGGCCCTTCCGGCCGGGCGCCCGGCCCGTCGCGCTCACGGCGGCGGCGGTCTGGTCGGTGCTGGGCGTGGTGGCGCCCGGGCCGGCGGCGCCCGTGCGCGGGGCCGCGGCCGCGAACCTGTGCGCGCAGGTGCGGGCGGCGGCGGACGAGTTCGAGTGCGCCTTCCCCTTCCGCCGCCAGGCGGCGCCGGGCTTCTGTGGCCTGACGCCCGAGGTGCAGCTGCCGTGCGGGCCGGGCGGCGCGCCGGTGGTGTGCCGGGCCCGCGACGACGGCGGGGGCTACGCGTGCGAGTCCGCCCTGGCCGGGGGCCTGTTTACGCTCGCGCGCCAGGACGTGCCGCCCGGCGCGCTGCGGGCGGGCTGCGCGGTGCTGCGGTCCTACTGCGATGCCGGCCGCGACTACCAGTGCGGCTGGCCGCTGGCGCCTGCGCCGGCGCCTGCCTTCTGCGCCGCCGGCCCGGCGTGGCTGAGCGCGCGCTGCTCCGCCGGCGCGCTGTGGTGCGACCCGGCCGGCGCCGGCGGGGCAGCTGACGGGGCCGGCTGCGTGCCGGCGTGCGCGGCCGGCGCCGAGGGGCTGCCGGCCGGCCTGCTGGCGGCCTGGCTCGCCGCCAGCCGGGCCGCCCCGGGCACGGAGGACGAGGACGACGCGGGCTTCGCCGCGGCCTTCTGGAACACGTCGGCCACGCCCGCGCTGCTGGCCCGCTACCCGTGGCTGGCCGAGGGTCCGGACCTGCGCGCACGGGCCGGCGAGGCCCTGTGTGACGCGTGCCTGGCGCCGGCCGGCGGCGGCGGCGGCACACCGCCGGCCCCGCGCGTGAGCGTGGACTGGTGCCCGTTCGCGTGCAGCGTCGTCAGCGCCTTCTCGTGCCTGTACCACGCGCTCGAGTGCCGGGCCGATGGCCCGCGCACGTACGAGTGCTGGTCCACGACGGACCAGCTCGTGTGGTGGGCCCGCGGACGCCGCGGTGGCGCCCGTGCTGACGAACGCGCGCGCCTGCTTTTACGTCGTCGAGTCGGAACAGCTGTACCTGGCGCCCGGGCGCGGCGGCCGGGGTCACGTGCCTGCTGGGCGAGCGGCAGGGCGTGGACGGCGCCGGCCTGCCCCAGGCGGGGGCGTCGTGCGCCTGGGGGCAGGGTCGGGGCTCGTGCTCGCTGCCGTTGGCCGCCGCGGTCCTGGACGCCGCCCGGGGGGCCGCCGCCCGCGCCGAGGCGTGCGCCCGGCTCGTGGCCTGGTGCCAGGCCCCGGACGCTCGCGGCCCGCCCGCCGCCGTGGACTTGGGCCGCGGTTGGCCGGCGGGCCCGCTCGACGGCGGCCTGCGCACGTACCTGGGCCCCGACGGGCTGCCCCTGAGCAGCAACCGCAGCGGCTGTCCGGCGCTCGCCCGCCCGCGGCCGGCCCCGGGCTGCCCGGCCGGCCTCAATGTGTCGTGCGGGGCCCAGCTGTGCCAGGCGGCGCTGCCGGCCCAGCCCGCGGCGGTGGACGCGGGGTGGTGGCAGTGCGTCCGCGCCCACCCCTGGGTTCGGCCGGCCTCGCTGGCGTTTGCGTGCGGCCCGTCACGCGTGGTGTGCGAGGCGGCCCCGAACTCGACGTACTCGTGCCAAGCTGCTGCGGACGCGCCCTTCCGGCTGCTCGAGTGCCGCCCGCCCGGGTGGTGGCTGCTGCGCCAGCCCGGGGACCTGTGCCAGCTGCTGCTGCGCGCCTGCCCGTCGGACCCGCCGCCCGCGTCCGCCCAGCCCGGGCTGGGCGCGGACGGCACGTGCGCCCGGAACGCCGACGGGGCCTGGGCCCCGGCCCCGGGCGCCGTGGCGGCCTGGCTGAACGCCTCGCGCTGGGGCGTGAGCCTGTGCCGCCCGGCCGTGGGGGCGTGGCCCGGCGGCGGTTGGCGCTCGCCGCCCGACTGTGCCCCCCAGCCCGGCGCAGCGGCCGCTGGACCGGGACCGGGCTGGGCGGCCGTGGCGGACGGGGTGGTGGGCGCGTGTGGCGAGCTGGCGGTCCGGTGCGTGCCGCAGGACTTCTGCCGCGGGGTGCAGTGCTTCGCCGACTGCGAGGCCGCGGACACGTGCGCGCTCACGGGGCTGCCGGTCCTGCGGGGCTCGGCGCGCTGGCTCGCGGCGCTGGAGGAGCGGTGGCTGGCCGGGCTCGCGCGCGGGGCCCCACCGGGCCAGGACCCGCCGCCGCCGCCGTCCACGGTGGCCGGCCTGGCGGGCTGCTGGCTGCCCGCGGACGCGCTGGCCCCCGACCCGTGCGGCAGCCTGCGGACCGGCTGCCACGCCGCGTGCGGCACGGCCTGGCCTGACGACTCGTTGCAGCCCGCCGGGGCCGCGGGGGAGGTGGGGGCGGACGGCTGCCTGCGCGCCTTCTACCTGCAGTCAGTGCTGCGCTGCGGGACCACGGACATCGAGTGCCAGGCGCTGGACGGGCCCCTGGCGCAGCGGCTGCCCCCGGCGCTGCGGGACGAGCTGCCGCCCGGCCGGGCGCCGGGGTGGCTGTGGTGCCAGAGCGTGGTCGGGCCCGGGGCCACTGCCAACGTGTCGTGCCTGGCGCCCGCGCGGGGCCTGGCCCTGGCCCGCGACCGCTGCCAGTTCCTGGCGCGCGCGTGCGCCGGCCACGCGGGCCTGCTCAGCTGCGCCGAGGGGTGGGCCCGCGACGCCTGGACGGACCCCTTCTGCACGAGCCGGGCCCGGCGCAGCGTGGCCGCCGACCCCTGGAGCAGCTCCAGCCTGGTAAGCTGCGACTGCGGCGCGCACTGGTCGCCTGACGGCCTGGCGCTGCTGCCGCGTGCGCTGCGCGACGCCAACTGCTACGCGGCGCAGTCGTCGTTCCAGCTGATCCCGCCGCTCAGCGACCTGGCGGCCTGCGCGGCAGCGCGCGACCCGGGCCCCGGGCTCACGTGCCGGTCGCGCGGGCTCGTGTCCCCCGACGAGTTCTTCCTGCTCTGGCTCGCGCCGCACTGGCCGGCCGTGCGCGAGCGCGGCCTGCTGCTGGAGCACTACCTGCGCGGCACGGAGCCGTGGGGCTCGCTGCCGCCGGCGCCCGACGCGAGGCTGGCGCGCTTCCTCCGCGGGCTGTGGGCCTGGGGCGGGGCGCCCGCCGCCAGCGCGCTCGTGTTCGCCGACGTGCTGCGCGCCGAGGCCGGCGGCCTGCGGCGCGCGCGGCGCTACTGGTGCCTGAGGGCGGCCGACGACGGCGGCGCCGTGCCCGTGTGCGCCACGCGGCCGGGCCAGGGCCTGCCGCTCTGCACCGTCCACTGCCCGCCCGGCCAAGTGCCGTTCGGGGCGAACGGCACCGGCCCCGTGGGCAACGGCACGGCGGGCGAAGGCGCGGTGGGCACGCGCTGCTGCCCGCCGGCGGCCGGCGGGCCGTGCCGCGACCTGGCGCCGCCGCCCGCGCCCGGCTGGGCGTACGCGGAGCAGCGGGACTGGTGCTGGCTGCAGGTCCCGGGCCTCGAGCGCGGGCCCGCCCGCCGGCCGGGAGACGGGGAGTGGGCCCTGGCGCCGCACCCCTGGCGCGGGGCGCGCGCCTGCCGGCCCAACCTGTGGGCCGAGCGGACGGCCTGGGCGGAGCCCGTGCTCGGCGCCGCGTCGGCGTTCGAGGCGCCCGATTCGGCCCTGGTCCGCTGCCACTGCGACGTGCGCTGCCACGGCGTGGTGTTCGTGGCCGACGGCGGTACCTTCTACAGCGACCGCCCCCTCAACTTTCCGCTCGCCTTTTTGCAGGAGCACGACCCCGGCCGCCGCCACGCCCACGCCACGGACCGCGGGGGGCGCTACTTCTTGCACCCGGTGCCCGACGACGCGCTCGAAGTCGAGGGCGACCTCCTGGTGCGCCTGACCGGCCTGTTCCTCTCGCTGACCCGGACGCTGGACCGGCGCCTGAACCAGCGCTGCGACCGCTTCGGCTGGTCGCTGGACACGCCCTGGGCGGCCCGCGACCGGCGCCCGGCCACCCGCGCGCGTGCGCTCGTGGTCCTGCGCGAGCGCTGGCGTGCCCTGCAGCGCGAAGCCGGCTGGTCCGCCCCCGACGACCAGCTGCTGGCGCTGCACCAGAGCGGCGGATGCGCCGGCTGGCTGGCGCAGCTCTGCCCCGGGCAGCCGTCGGCGGCCGGCACGAACCAGTCGACCGGCACGGGGAACCAGTCGACCGGCACGGGGAACCAGTCGGCCGCCCCCCCGCAGTCCACGGCTCCCTGGCCGGGGTGCCCCGCCGTGGACGCCGCGTGCGCCGCCACCGCCCGCGCCGTGCTGCCGGGGCGCGAATCCCTGCGGAGCTACGACGCGGCGCGGTACGCGCTCAAGTACTACCGGGCGCTGCACACGCTCGTCAGGCGGCCGGGCCTGGCCTGGTTCCGGGCCTTCCGCAGCGCCGAGCTCGAGGACGACGACCTCCGGAGCACGGGGCGGGGGAGGACACCTACCGCGCCGAGGTGCGGCGCTGGTTCCTGGCCTGGGACCTCGAGCGCGATGCCGTCCGGGACGCGCTGCTCGTCCGCCACGAGTACGAGGCACGCCGCGCCCGGGCGCGCCGCTGCTACGAGGCGCCGGCGGCCCCCTCGCGCCGCTGCGGGCTGCCACGGCCTGGCTCCTGCTCGAGCCGCCGTGCCTGGCGCAGTGGGGCCTGCCGGCCGGCTGCCGCACGTCCGAGGACGGCCTGGCGGGGGCCGCGCCGTCCGACCACTGCGGTTTCTCGGCGGACGGCGCCCGCTTCTGGCCGGGCGAGGAGGAGCTGGCGGCCGTCGTGGCGCAGACGGACGCCAGCGCTGGGGCCAGCTCGCCCTGGGCGCGGTTCCGCCGGGGTACGCACCCCCTGGCGTTAGCCGAGGTGGAGCCGCACGAGCTGCTGCGTTACCACGCGCCGCGCTTCGTGGGGGGCCTGGCCGTCGCGGCCGTGGTCGGGCCGTGCGTGAGCGCCAGCTACGACCTGGGCTGGCAGGGCGCAGCCGAGTACCTGCACGCTGACACGCTGCCGCTGTGCCGGCCGGACGTGCTGGGCCCGCGCCAGCCCTGCGCCCGCCTGGCCCCGGACCGCGCCGCCGCCTGGTTCGGCTATCTGGCCTGGCGCCAGTGGGTGCTGCTCGAGGCCTTTACGCACGGCGAGGCGCGCCTCGCCCCCGGCCAGCACTTCTGCGACCGCCTGGACCTGCCGCTGTGGCGCACGGAGCCCGTGCTCGCGCTCGGCGCCTCGCACGCCTGCGCCGTGCCCCTGTGCCCGCTGCCGCTGGCCCCGGGCTTCGACTGGGCCGCCGCGGCGCCCGCCGGCGCCGCCTGGTGGGCGGGCTCGGCCGCGCCCGACGTGCCCGAGGCCGCCCTGCGCCGCGACACGACCCAGACCCCCTGCGGCTGGAGCCGGGGGGTGTGCCTGGCCGGCCCGGGCCGCTGCGAGTGCGACCCGTACTTCCAGACCCGGCCCAACACCGAGGTCGTGAACCTGGTGTACTCCGCCGACGGCCGCGCCCGCGTGCAGCGCTCGTTGCGCGAGGACGCGTGCGGCGTCGACGTGCGCCAGACCTGTTACAGCGACGCGCTCGGCGCCGACACGGCCTGCAACCACCCCCACGGCGAGTGCGTGCTCGCCTTCGCCGCGGGCCAGGAGCGCACCACCCGGTGCCGCTGCGGCGGCTACGCCAGCACCGACGACGGCCGCCCGTGCTTCGAGCTGGAGGAAGACGACCCTCTGTATTGCACGGCGTTGCCCGCCCAGGGCTTCGTGGACAACGGCTACACCAGCTACCCGGGCGGCTACCCCGCCTCCTGCACCGTCCCGCCCCCGGGCTGCTACTACGCCGCCGAGGGCCGGGCCTGCCAGCGCGCCAGCGCCCGCGCCGCCGACCGCCGCGAGTGCTTCAGCTGCGTTCTGCCCCGCCTCAACCTGCGCAGCACGGCCGGCCAGGCCACGGGCCAGTGCCAGGCCACCGCAGCGGGCGGGCCGCCCCGCTGCGCCTGCGAGCCTGGCTTCTTCGGCGCCTACTCCGAGTACGTCACGGTCGACGAAGGCTGCTTCAGCTCCCTGCAGGACCGCGAGAAGCCCGTGGTCACGTGCGCTGCCACCGGCACGATACCCATCAAGTCAGGCCTGTACGACCTGTCCGCCTTTCACGGCGTGGCGGATAACTGCGTGTACGACTCTACTGTTTACACGCCCACGGCGCTGGACATCGGCACGTTCAGCTTCCTGCAGTCGCCGTTCACGCTCACGGTCGTTGGCAGCGACACGTCCCCGTACTCGCCCGCGTCGGACTCTTGTGACGTCCAGATTACGCTCACTGGCTTCTGCGGCGACGGGCTCCTGGACTTCTACGGCGAGCACGGGCCCGCTGAGGAGTGCGAGGTGAGCCCGCACCCGGAGAGCTGGGGCTGTACACCTGGCTGTGTATACGGCGCGGGCTACACGCCGGACCCGCTGGGCGGTTGCCTGCAGGTGTGCAGCGGCGGCTCCGTTTGTACGCTAGACACGGCGGACCTACAGGGCACGCGGTGCGGTAACGGCAGCGTGACCACGACACTCGCCTCCGGGGGGGGGCTGGCGCGTGGACGCGCTCAAGCCCGACTTCACGGCCGTCAAGGGGCTCACGTTCACGACGTACTACGTGCTGCCCAACGGCGTCGGCACGCTGCACTACAGCTACCGCTTCTGGGAGCGCAACACCAGCAGCTCGCCGTACGTGAGCTTCAACGCGACGCAAGTGACCTCGGCGCTGTTGCTGCCCGACGAACAGCTGGTGCTGGAGTGGTACCCGGCCGGTGCTGTCAACATCGTGGCCAACGTGGCGAATGCGAACGACGCGCTGCGGCTCGACGTGTGCGGCTGCGACTTCCAGAACGCCAGCCGCGCGCTCGCCGCCTTCGTGCTCGCCGAAAACAACACGCTCGTCAACACGGACCTGTACTGCGCGCCGCTCAGCCTCGAGAGCCATTACAATGCGACTACGTCGTGCTGGACCTTTCGCATCTGTCGCAGCGGCGTCGTCGTCATCGGCGAGCCGTTGCGGGCCGAGGGCAACCTGCTGCAGTGTGTGAGCGACGCGACGATCGTGGTGAACAACTCGGCCACTGGCTGCAGCTGGAGCGAGGCGTCGTGGAACCTGGCCGAGCGCGTCTTCCGCCGGCCGGGCACCAGATTTGACCAGCTGCGCCTCGTGTCCACCGGCACTCCGACGGCGCTGTACCTCAACACCACGTCGCTGACGGTCGGCCACTTCGCCTCGGCGCAGACCACGTCGGTGACGGTGCGCGCGCTGGGTGACGGCGGCTTCGTGGACCCGGGCTGCACGTGGCTCGTGACTGTCTTGGACGTGCTGGCGCCGTACTTCGAGTGCGCGCTCGCAAACGGTCTCAACTGCACGGCGACCGCGTACTGCAACGACCCCGGGAAGAACTACTCGGTGCGTTCGGGCTATTACACGCGGCCACTTGTAGACGAGACCGAGATTACGCGCTACGTGGCTTTTGACAGCACAGTGGCCACGCTGCAGGCGCCAAGAGTCAACGGCTCGAGCGTGCGCTTCTATATCGGCACCACGACGCTGACGTGGGTCGGCGCCGACTCGAGCGGCAACCAGGCCGTGAACTGCGTGCTACAAATTACCGTTAACGACGTGGAAGCGCCCCGGCTCACTTGTCCGAACATGACGGTGCAGACGCTGGCCGGCGTCAACTACTGGAACGGCACGTCTGCTGTTGCCACCGCGGTCGACAACTTCGACCCAATCGCGCAGCTGACCTTCCCGATCCCCGAACCGCTGGCGTACACCGGCGCGGACGCTTTCCACGTGCTCACGCGCAGCCACAACGACGCCTATGGCAACACGGGCTTCTGCCAGTTCGCGGTTTGGGTGCTGGACAACCAGGCGCCCGTGTTTACTAGTTGCCCCGCCACTGACCTGACGATCGTCGTCGGCAACGCCAGCTACGTGATTAACGTGCACGACTTCTTCAGCGTGACCGACAACTCGGACCCCTCGCCACAGCTGTACTACGACCTGGCGTTTGGAGATGCCAACGAGGTGCTGTATGTGCGCATGCTGCCGGAGCTAGACGTGCGCCCGATCCCGTTCAACCTGACCGTGCTCGTCACGGCCGTGGACGCCCACTCGGGCCTCGACAGCACGTGCGCGCTGCGCTTCGTGCTGCTGGACGGCGCCACGCCCGAGCTGTCGTGCCCGAACGCCACGGAGCCGCTGCTGCTGTCGACGCTGGCCTCGTCACATTTCGCCGATGCCAGCGGGCTCGGCACCAGCTTTGGCGCCTACGTGAACCTGTCGGCGGCGCTCGCGGCGCCCGTGCCGCCCGTACAGGCGCTGTACTGCGCGCCCAGCGGCGGCGCCGGCTACCTGCCCTTCGCGCCCTGCCCGGGCTGTGCCGACAACGCGTTTGCGGGCTGTGCCAACCTCGCGCTGCACCCCGTGCTCGGCACGACCGGCGTGACTAATGGGGCGATTGTCCGGGCCTACAGCGCCGGCTACACGCAGCCGTTCGATGGCGGCTGGAGCGGCACCAGCGCCAGCAACAACGTGGTGCGGCTCGACACGTGCGACTTCGTGCTGCTGGACGACGTGGTACCGCTCGCGCTGTGCAACCAGCTCTCTACGGCCTGCGCTGCCACCGGCGCACTCACTTACGCCGCGCGCTCGGACCCGTCGTCCAATTACTACCACTTTGGCGACAGCGCGCTGCAGATCCTGACCAACAACTACGGCACCGATAACGCTTATATCCAGGTGCCTTACTGGCTCGACTCGGTCGGCGTGACGCACGTAGACGTTGGAGGCGCGTCGTCGGCCGGCGTCACCGAGAGCGCACGTCTGCGCGCGCTGCAGCTGCTGACCTTCACTACGGCGGCGCCGCCCAACGTGCGCGCCGCCGTGGTCGCGAACCCCGCCAACGCGGAATGGGCGGTTTACTTTCCCAACAGTCATGTCCCCGGCAGCCCCGCGGCCAACTTCTACGCCGACCGCTTCCTCGTCTACCTGGACACGCTCGCGCTACTGCTGGGCCACACGCTACAGCTTGGCGCCAACGTTTTCAACTTCACGGCCTACGACGAGCGTTCGAACCACGCGACGTTTACGCTGACCGTGACGCTGGTAGACACGGAGCCGCCCGTGTTCTTCGACTGCCCCAGCGCGCCCTTGATGCTGTACACGTCGACCTGCGGCAATGTTTTCACGCCCAACTGCACGTTCGCGCCGCTCACGCTGCACTTTGGCGACAACCTGTACCTGGCCGACGGCGTCAGCCGCAACAGCACCACCGTGGTCAACCTCGGCACTCTGGATGGCGAACGCAACACCTCGACAACCGTGATGGTTGTGGACGAGGCGGGCAACTCGGCGTCGTGCACCATCACCGGCGTCGTCGAGGACGACACCCCGCCCGTGTTTACCAATTGCCAGCCGGGCCTCGGCGGCACGGGCTGGGCGTCGCGCACTGTGCGCATCGCCAACCCCGGCGACACCAACACGACCTTGCCGGGCGGCGGCGCCTTCTATACACCCGCGCCCCTGGGCCGCGACAACCTGCCGGGCGCGCTCACGACCAACGTCACCGTGCACCCTGCTGCCGGCGGCGCGGTCTTGTACCGCAACCTGGCCGACGACGGCGGGTTCCTGCCCGCGTGGCGGTTCGGCGCGGGCGACTATCTATTTCACGCGACGCTGGCCGACCAGTCGTCGCCGCCAAATGCACAGCACGGCAGTTGCGACTACAACTTCACCGTGGAGCCGGCCTACGACGTTCCGGCACTGCAGTCGCTCGTGCTGTCCTTCTCGGTGTCGCGCCTCGGCAACGCGTTCCGGGGGACGGTGTCTTACGTCACGGCCGTCAACTACCCGTACGTCGGCGCCGTAGGCACCGGGGACGTACTGTTGGCCGGCAACGTCAGCAACGTGTCAATTGCCAGCGACAGTTCCATCGCGTCGTCCAACTGCGACAGCTCGCTGGCGCGCCAGTTGTCGTACGACGGGATCTGCTTCCAGTACTACGAGGCCGCCTTTGTGCTCGGCACGTGCGATCCGGTGCAAACGACCATCACGGTGCCGCACGACACCAGCTGCACGGGCATGATGCAAAGTCTCAGCCACATCGCCGGCGGCTGCGCCGTCACGGCCGTGCGCGAGGTGGAGCTGGCCTTTGCGGCGCAGGAGTTCTGCGCCATCGAGCTGGCCAGCAACAGCCTGCAGGGCGGCGCGCTGCCCGTCAACGAGTCGTACGCGCTGCAGCTGATGGCGCGGCTGGTCGGGTCCACTACGTTGCAGCTCGGCGCGGCCGACATCGCGACTACGACCGTGTTTTACGCGCACAGCAATCAATCGACGTCCGTCACGCGCCTGTGCTTTGTCGGCTACGTCAAGTCCGGCCAGGACGTGATCGTCAGCAAGGTCACTCTGAACGAGCAGGCGGGGCTCGACTTCCTCATCAACGGCACTACCTACGTGGCCGAGAACTTCACCGTGCTGCAGCCCGACGCGCCCGTGAGCAACGTCGTGGTGCTGTGCGCCGACCTGCCCGTCCCCGACTACAACTCCACCGACGTGCTAGTGCAGCTCAGTTTCAACGTGGCCGTGGAGTACCTGGGCGTCAACGGCAGGCGCCGCCGCACGATTCTCACGCTGCCGACCGCCCCGGCCCAGCCGGTTGTCACGCGCTGGGCACCGTCAGACCAGGCACAATTGCCTGCCTGGTACCAACGACTGCCCAGCCACCACCGCCGCCGCGCGGCCGCGGCCGCCGCTCCGTCCGAAGGAGAGCCGGGCTACGCCGCGGCGCTCGCGCAACAGCCGCCGAGGAGGAGGAGGATGATGAAGAGCAGGAAGGGGTACAGAACGACAACAACCGCCCCCGGCACGGGTTGCTGGAATGAACAACGCCTTAGGGGAGGAAAGGGAGAGGTAGATAGATCCTTTTGTTTTCTTTTCTTTTGCTTTTTCAGTTTTTTTTAGTTGCATTCTTATTTAAAATAAAAGGACAAGAGCTTTTAAAACAAAAAATCCGTTCGGTCGGCCATGTTCAAGTACTACTCCATGCTGGTAGGGTCCGGGTTCCGGGGTATGCCGGTCGTTTTGTTAATAGGACATTTGCTAGCAGTTCTGATGCTCTGGTATTTTTTATATTGGCGTTTACAAATACTGCGCCTAGTCAACGTAAGTGTCCGTTATGCCGTACCGCCCGCTATTGGACAGGGGCCGCCTGCTTTGCGTGTGATACAAATCAGCGCTTATAACAGCGAACTCACTAGCAGTACCAGCCACCCAGGCCAAATCGCCTTGCTCAGCCTCTGCCACTTTTTGTCCTGGTGGTTCTTCTTTTTGATGCCGTGGACAAACGTTCGGCCTGACGATCATCGGCGACGGTAGCACAAACGAGCAGCAGCCGCCGGCGGCGACGACGACGACCAAGGCCACGAAGCCGTTGCCCCGCGACTGGAAGCCAATTGCTTGCGGCGTGGCCGCTGCGGTCGGCGTGCTCTTATTTTTGGGCGCCGGCGTTTGGTACTGGCGCCGTGCACGCAAGCCCCACGAAAGTTCGAGAGCTGACGCCGCGTCGCCCAGGGCCGACCTGCACCGCCCCGGGATGGATGGCACTTCGAGCGGGGGCGGCACACCTAGCAGACACCGGGTTCAGGCACAACTGGAACCTCCTGGCAAGCGCACTAGCCGAGCCCGGGAGGCTGTTGCTGGTGTACGAAGAAGGTGAGCAGCTGCTAGCGTACGCGCTGCTCTCGGTAGCCGACGGCTGGCGCCTGGACCTCTGTGAAGTAGACGTGGGGCGACGACGCCAGGGGATCGGCAGCGCCTTCGTGGCGGGGTTGCTGGCGTACCTAGCCCGCACGACCCCCGCCGATTACCTGGTGCTGCGCCGTGAGCCGCAGCACGACTACACCTTCTGGCTCTCACGGGGGTGGGAGCCAGCCGGCGCGGGGCGGGCGCAGGTGCTGTGCCGCGACATCCCGCGGCCGGCGGACGGACTGGCTGGGCTGCGGCAGCGGCTCCGCGGAGTGCAAACTTGCGCCGTGCACTTGCTGTTCGGGTCCGGGGCTTGGACCGTGCCGGCTCGCGCGGCACCGGCGGCGGGCGCCGCCCGCTGCGTACCCTGGGCGCAGGACAGGCCGTACCCCCAGCGCACACTGGCGTTCCCCGCCCTGCGCGTGGCCGGCCGCGTCTATTTTCCGTTCAAGGTGGTCGAGCAACAGCGCCGCGCGGCGGGTACACCAAGCTGCTCTGTCTGGTCGACGGGCAGGCGGTCTTCTTCGGGTCCGTCATGGCGGGGCGCGACGTGGTGGCGCCCGGCGCGGCGGGGCTGGGCGTGCGTCCGACGGGGGCCGCTAGCTTCTGGCTCTGGGGGCTGCGCCTGCCCGGGCAGGCGCTCCCCCGGCCCGCAGAGGCCGGTCCGCCGGACCTCGCACTGGAGAGGCGCTGGTTCCAGCACGTGGACCTCGTGGCGCTAGCCCTAGCTTACGCACGCCTGGATCTCGGCGCGGCCCGGCAGCCCCGCCAGGCGCGGTCACCGCGGGCGGGCGACGGCGGCGGGCGTGACGCGGTAGCCTGGGAGTTGGTGTTACGGCTGGAGGCGCTTCCGGCGAGGACCAGCCCCCCCCTGACGCGCGGGGGGGGGGGGGGGGAGTGAGCTCTAGTTCCTGGTGAGTAAAAAGCCCCGGCCTTTTAATCCAAATAAAGATGACCAGGACAGAGGAGCAGTGCAGGGGAGGGCCGTGCTGCCGCCTAGGGGTCGTGCCCCGCGAGCCGCCGCTTGGCCCTCGCGCCCGGGCGGGGCGCCTCCGCCGCCGGTATATGCCGGAAGGGGTAGGTGTCGGGGAGGCCCACCAAGTCCACGCCCCTGGCCTGCAGCAAGTCTAGGCGCTCGATAAAGCACAGGGAGAAGCAGCCACTCACGCGCACCTGGCGCAGATGGCGCAGGCTAGCCAGGCCCTTGAGGACGGCCAGCCCCCCCGAGCCGGACAGGTCCAGCGAGGCCAGCGCGGCCAGCGGTGCTAGCGCGGCCAGTGACAGGGTGACCTGGGTGGTCTGCAGGCGCAGCGCCCGCAGGTTCGGCAGGCACAGGAGCGCGGCCAGGGGCGCGTAAACCAGCCCCCGCAGCTCGAGCTCCCGTAGCTCGGGCAGCAGCCCGAGCCCGGAGGGCTCGATCGAGCCCAGCGCCGGCAGCAGCGACAGCACGCGCAGCCCGCGGCAGGCCGCCAGCGGCCGCAGGTCGGGGGCGTGGGTGAGCGGGCAGTCGCGGGACGCACAGCCGGCGGCCGGGTAGCGGAGCCGCAGCGTGTGCAGGTGCGGCACGCCGGCCAAGAAGTCCAGGCTGTGGCCCGGCGGTTCGAGGTCGCCTAGGTCCACGTTGCGCAGCTCCGGCAGGCGCGGCCAGGGCGTCCGGCCCAGGGGGTCGGCGGCCTGCGGCGCCAGGCGCACGTGCAGGACCTCGAGGCCCGGCGCACAGTGTGGGAGCCGCAGGCTCTGCAGGGAGGGGCAGTCCAGGACCCGCAGCACCCGCAGCCGGGGCAGGCCGGGCTCACCAACGTCTAACGTGGCTACGGCGGGACAGTTCTCGACGTGCAGGTATTCCAGCTGCGGCAGGGTGGACAGCAGCGAGCCGAGGTCGGGGGTCCACAGGCCGCGCAGCACTAGCCGGCGGAGCCGGGGGTGGCCGGCTAGGAAGCCCAGGCCCCGCAGGCTAGAGCAAGAGGCCAGCTCGAGCTCTTCTAGGTCGGGCCAGCGCGCCAGCGCCTCCGCCTGGGACAGCAAGGGGCAGTGACGGAGGCTGAGCGTCCTGAGCCGGGCGGCCGACCGCTGCAGCGACCCTAGGCTGAACGCCGGTCTGATGTGCGAGAGCCTGACACAGCGGAGCTCGGGCAGCAGGGCCAGGCTGCTGATATCTTGCAAGGAGGAGCAGTGCTCCAGCTGCAGCTCGGCCAGGCGGGGCGCCAGCACGTGCAGCCCGTGCAGCGAACGCAGCTGGGGGGCCCGGCCCAGGTACAGCCTGCGCAGGCGCGGTCCGCCCAGGCCGCCCGGCGGCAGCTCGCGCAGGTAGCACAGGGGTCCGCGGGGCCCCGCCGCCGGGGGGCCGCTCGCGTGCAGTGCGCTCAGCAACGCCAGCTCTCGCACGTCCAGGGAGGGCAGCAGACCGCCCGCTCGTTCCCACTCGGCCACGCTGCCGATGAACAGGCGCCTGACACGGACTCCCAGGCTTTGTAGTAGCTGCTGCGTGCCCAGGGAGGGCGCGTGGCCTAGCACCAACGGCCGCGGCCACAGCGCGGGCTGGCCCCGTAGGCCCCAGAGGCCCCCGACACGTACGCGCAGCAAAGTGAAGAGGGTACAGGCCGGCAGAAAAGACAGGATCTCTTTCTGTAGCTCGACGGGCAGCAAGTCGCCGTCGTTGCGACCGCCACCGTCGTCGCGGGGGTGGGCGGCCGGCCGGGCGGCTGGTCCGCGGGGCTGGGCAAGCTCTCCATAGCGCCGGGGACAGGAAACGTCTCGGCCGGGGGGAGGACCCGAGCTTCTTCTTCTGTCAGTCAGTTTTCAGCCACGTTGTCCGCCCCCCTTCCCTCCCCTGGGAAGGGGGAGGAGCCCGCGCTCCACCCCCTCCCCCCTCGGCGTGCTCCGGCCACGGCGTGCCGGCGGCCACGGCGTGCCGCCCGGGGGCGGGGAGGGGGTGCGGGCACACCGTGCCCGCGCGGCACCCCGCCAGGCCCGTCTGCGCCCGTCCCCTTTCCCGCCCCCCCCTCCCCTCGCTCGCGCACGCGCCCGGAGGCCCGCCACGCTCGCGGGCGTGGCGCGCGTGGGCGGACAGGACGGGGCACGGGCGCGTGTGCTGGCGCGGGGTGACAGGGACGGTGGCGCGCGCCGGGGGGGGGCGCCCTTGGCCCACACGGAAGGGTGCCCCCCCCCTTGGCGCGCGCACAGGGCGGCGCGTGCCGGGGGCTAGGGAGCGCCCCCCCCTCCGCACGCGCCAAGAGGAGAGGGCGACGTCCTTCCCCCCCGTTCGGTAGCCGTCCGGAGCCAGTGGTTGCACAAAGTCTGTTCTGGCCAACCTCGTACAGCGCCTAGCCGCTTCCCATGTTGCACCTTCACCAGCCTACTACCGCGGCCGCCGGCGCCAACGTCCCTGCCGACGCCGCGCCGCCCGCGCCCACACCCCTCGAGCAGGGCTGGGAGAGCCTTTTGCAGGGTGTCCTGGAGGAGCGTTGGTCCCCGGCACAGGCGCACAAGCTCCAGTACTACCTGCACAGCGGCAGCCTCGAGACCGGTGGCCTGCAGGTGTGGAAGACCCTGGTCGCTACCTTGCTCCCACGGCGCGAAGAGGAAGCGCTGCTGTTTTGCTTGCGCGCAGCACGCGCCAAGGTGCGAGACGCGATCGGTCTGCTGCGCGAGTGGAGCCAGGAAAAGCTGGCCGAGTGGGACGGCGCCGTGGCACTGGGTACGGAGCTGGGGCTGGCGGTGGTCCAGAGCCCGTGCAACCCGGCCGTGTGCCAGCAAGTGGAACGCTTCATCGACGGGGCACCGGCGTCCGAGCTCGGGAGAATGGCCTGCGCACAGGCGGCGCCCGAAGTTTTCCTCGAACTGCTCCAGGGCCCCGACACCGAGCTGGCCGCCTCGGGCGGCCGGCTGCTGGCGCGCGTGAGGCTCAACAGCCTGTCGCCCATGGCGTTCGCCCTGGCCTGGCTGCGGCTGCTGGCGGTGGCGACACTGCTGTGGTCGAGGGCCCTGGCCAGGTCTGCCTCGGAGCGCACGCTGCGCTCCTTGCTGGCGGGCCTGCGGGCCCGGCGCGGCGCGGCCAGGAAGCGGGCCGCGTCCAGGTTCCCCTTGGAGCTGCTGTTGGCGGACATACTGGATGAATTGCGCGTGCCCCTGGCCGAGCCGAACGTGGCCGACGCACGCCGGGTGATAGCCATCCTGCGCGCCGCGCTGCTCCAGTCGCAGCCCGAGGACTTTCGGCCGATCTTCCTGGACGCCGGGGCTTTGCTGCACTCTCGCAGCCTGGTCTGGCCGGTGGCGGCGGTCCTGCTCAGGTCCCCCTTGCTCTTGCACACTTTCCTGGGGCTGGGCACCCCGGTGTACCAGCCGCCCTTGCCCTTCGAACTGCGGAGCCAGACGGTGCTCGAAGTACTCTGCACGGGCTTGTGCGCCGAATACCCGTGCGTGAAGATGGCGAGCGAGGACTTTGCCGCGGTGTGGCTGATGCTCGATGTCCTCGCCCACTACGGCGCGGACCCGGCGTGCGAATGGCTCGGCGAGCAGAACGCCTACGCTGCGCAGTGCATGGGTGTGCGGTGGTGGCGCCTCAAGGCCCGGCTACGGGCCCGGGGGCTCCCCAGCCCGGCCTCGGCCGTGGACCTGTTGCGGACCATCGAACGCGCCGCCCGGCTCATCGTCCACGAGCCCCCGGCCGAGCCTCAGCGCGACGAGCCTCAGCGCGACGAGCCCCCGGCCGCGCCACCGGCCGCGCCCCGGCGCGACGGGCCGCCGGCCTCTCCGGGGCCGCGGCGTCCCCGAACCGCTGGGCTCGCTACTGCGCCGTGACCAGCCCTACCTCGCGCCGTCCCTGCCCGGGGGAGAGAATCCGCCTGGCCCGGCCCTGGGCGCGCTGCTGGAGGCAGGCGCCGGACAGGCCTGGCCCCACAACTCCCGCGGGACGCCCCCCCCGCCGGTGCAGCGCGAGACGGCACCGGCACCCGACCGGGCACCGGCCGGCCGCGCTTCCAGCCCCTTGCAGTCCGTGCTGGAGAGGGGCAAAAGGCTGCGCACCTGCAACAAGAGGCTGGCCCGCGAACAGAAGAGATTACAGTCCGAGGTGGACAGGCTGACATCCCAGCACGAGACACTTAGCCGCCGTGGCCAAGAGCTCCGGGCCGAACAGGCGGACTTGCTCGGCGCCCTCAAGGGCCTGCGGAGGGCACGGCTTGGGCTGGCCGCCGACGTCGCGGCCGCGCAGGCCACCCTACAGCGGCTGCGGCAGGCCGCCGAGCAGCAAGAGCCCCCGCGGGCTCGGACCTGTGACATTTGCGAAGAGGGCCCCCGGCCCCTGGTCGTGTTCGTCCCCTGCGGCCACGCCCGCGCGTGTGGCGAGTGTGCGGCAGGAATGCGTGAATGTCCTTTCTGCCGGCGGGACATCCAGACCCTGGTGGTGCCGATCTAGGCAAGTCCGGGCCGTCGCCGTGTGCCTAAAATTAAAACAAAGTTTGCCTGTCTCTGCTGCTGGCTGACCGGTCCGGGAGAGGGAGGAGTTCGCCGGCCGGCGCCCGGGATTGACTTGAAGAAGCGCCTGGACATTTAACTACTTGGGGAACAGCTCGACCGGGTGGAACCTCTCCCCAGCTCCGCGGTCTGTAGTGCCAGCGCCTCCCTTTGCCGGGCCAGCGCCTGCTCGTCCGTTGTATCCGGCTCGTAGTACCAGTAAATGTCTACCGGAACCAAGCCCCGCTTTTTTCTAGCCCGGTTGAAGTCCGCCAGGAGCCGGTACCACTCCGGGTCCGGTTTCTTCCAGCACAAAGATAATTTCCGCAGGCTCTTGACCTTTGCCACCAGCTCCACCAGGACGACCCCGTCGAACCAGCTAGCCTCTCTGCTTGTGCCCAGCGCCACGTCTAGCTCCTGCAACGGTGGCCGGAGCAGTGCCCGCAGCTGGCGATACGAGAGGTAGGTATAGTTTATCGTCAGGTGGGTTAGTGCTCGCATCCATTGTATCGCTCCCTTGACCACGTCGAAGCCAGCGAGGCTGAGCTTCTCCACCGTCGCCAGGCGTGCCCAAGCGGTCGTCGACACCTTTACGCGCCGGTATCTTGACTGAGCGGTAACACCGGTGGCGCTTAAGGCTACCTCCCGCAGAGTGGTTGAGCCTGGCGGGATGAACGCACACAAAAAGTCGGACAGCTGCACCAGCTCTGGATCCCGCGTCGCCAACGACAAGACCTCCAGTTTCTCAAGCTTCTCCAGGGCGGGCCAGCCTTGAACACCACCCTCGAGCAGGCTACGCCTACCAAGCGCCGTCAGCCGGAGCTGGGTCAGCTCTCGGCAGAGCCCGACCCCCGCGTACAGTCTGGCCACCCGTTGCTGCTCTTGCCGGGCCTGGGCCTCAGTCCTTGGCCAGCCAGTAACCTCGAACTTGAACATCTGCAGGGTTTGACGAGAGCAGGCGAGCGCTTCCTCCGCAAATTCACACAGGGACTCGGTTTCCCCGCCGGCGAGGCACAGCTCCGACAAAGGCTTGAACCTTTGGTCCCAGGAGGGTAGCCCGCCGCACGCACTCAGCGTCAGTGCGCCGCCTGCCGGAGCTGCAGGAGCAGCCGCCGGGGGGGTGCTTGGCAGTCCTCCAGCACCAGCCTGCGTAGCCGTGGCAGTGCAGCTTTGTCGACTTGTGCTGGCTGATCTGGATATTTCTTCCAGTCTAGGTCCGAGAGGGTCAGTTCCTCCACGCTCGGGGGCGCTTGGTACCACCGCCAGGCAGGGGCGTCGTCGTAGCCGTAGTCTAGGTGCAAGCTACGGATTCGCAGCGAGGATAGCCGCGCCAGCTCCTCTTGGGTCGAGGCCCAGCCGATGCAGTTTATTCGCACCGAAGCGAGGGGGGGGCTTCCGTCGGGCCGGAGGTGTGCCACGTCGAGGAGCAAGCGGCAGTTCCGGTCAAAGTTACGCGACAAAAAGGACCACCGCGAGTGGCACGCCAGCTGTGACCAAGGCACCTTGCCCCAGCTCTCGTCCTCGTCGTCCAAGGCGAAAATGTTGGTGCTATCGAACGTGAGCGTGACGTCAGCGGGGATGGCTAACTCAGTGTCCCACTTGAACTCGTCTAGGTGCCCCAGGTACTCTAGTCGTTGCTGCTTAGTGGCTTCCCGGTCTCCCAGCTCTCGCATCCTTCGTTCTTCGAGTGTGCCAACCCCAAACACAGCCAGCAACACCTTCATGTTTGCTTCCTTGGCCTCGGCCAGAGGGGTGCACAGGCTTCTGGGCCCGCCGAACCACATGGACCGCTTACAGTCGCAAGCTGAAGAAGCTGTTCTCGTAAACCACACGGGGGTCTTGCTGTCTAGCAACTCTTGTAGCTGCGGCCCGGAAAGCCTGCTCTTGTTGAATTCGAGCACCACCGCCGAGGGAAGCTTCTTCCGCTCCCTACGAGCATTGAGGGTGGCCAGCGACGTGATCCACTCATCGGACTCGCCGTGAGTGCGCTTGCACAGGCGGAGCCTTTGTAGTCCCGGCAGCGCGGCTAGGCGACGCTGGACGAGGCTTTCGGTCAGCCAAAGACCCTCGTCGACGTCGAGCTTCTCCAGCTTACTTTCTTTCGTGGGCGCAAACAGCTGCCGCTGCAGCTCGTAGCCCAGCCGGCCAAGGCGTACCAACCGCAGGCTAGCTAGCTTTGGCGGTGTAGGAGCGTCGGAAAGACTGCCAAAGCCCCCTAGCGTCAAGCGGGTCAGGCTCGTCATTTGTGTCCACACTGCCGAGTCGGCCACGAGCTCGCAGCGCCGCGAAGATCTCGCCAGGTGGATGGCTAGTTCTTCTAGCCCGCCCACCTGACACCAGCCCTGCAACAAGTCCAACAACCGCAGTTGACTGGAGGCCCCCCCTCCGGCTCCTTCCTCCTCGATGACGTAGATCCGCAGTCTCCGGAGGCCAGGCCAACAAGGCAGACGCTTCTGCTCAAGCAGGTCTGCCGCCGCGATAGATAGAGTGCAGGACTTAAGTTTCTGGCAGGCGCGGATCCTCGCCTTCAGCTTTTGTCGCGCCGTGGCAGACGAGTAAGTATACCGGAGCACTAGGCTTTGCAGAGTCACTCGGCAGTTCTTGAGCACCGCCCGGCATTCCCGTGCTTTGGCCTCGTCGAGAGTCGAGAGATGGAGGTTGAAGCGCGTTAATCCCTGCAGGCCGCCTAGCGAAGGCAGGTCGGCGCTGGACGAGGGCCTGAGCCCTAACTCTTTTACCTGCCGGGCCGCTTCTTCTCCAGTGAAAAGGTTAGGAAGCGGTAGATCGCCCCCCTCGCCGTCGCCGGCATACGTCAACCGCAGCTTGGCCAAGCGGGGGTGCTCTTGCCAGAAGTCTGCAAAGCTGTACGGAACCTCCTGTTGTAGCTGCTCCTGTTGCAGCGGATACCCGCGCAGCTGAAGCTGGGTGCAGCTGCGCGGGATCGAATTCCAGAGCAAGCCAAGCCTCGTCGGGTCTACCCACAAGAATTCGTCCTCGAAATGGAGACACAAGCAGTCTACCTCAACGTTAGTTAGCCGACGCAGCAGTTCCTCCAGTTCCTCCGGTACCCCATCGAACGCGGTTGGCTGCAAGCCGAGGGTGACAGAGCTGAGGGGGCGATTCGACAGCTCTTGTGCTTGCCTCCACTCGTGCAAGCGAACCAGCATCTCGACGTTGGTGCGGAAGCTAGTGGTGGCAAACTCCCAACCCCATGGGTAGCTAGCCTGGGCCAGGCCTGAGCAAACAGCAGCTCCAGCAGCTCATGTCTTCCGTCGTCACCCGCTGGTACATCCTGGTCGCTGAATCGCAAGCAAAGGCGGGACGGAATGTGCAGGTGCGCCCAGTCTCGGCGTGCCGCGTCCAGAGGTGATTTCCCTTTGTGCTCCACACGACCTCGCTGTAGTAGTTGGCGTAGGTCCGCTGGTGCGCAGTCTTTACAATCCAGTTTATTTAAGTAACGGTCGCCTTGGCCAAGCAGTGTGGCCCAAGCCATGTCCTCTTCCGAGTAGGACAGGCTCGACAGGCCCTGGTAGAGACTCGCCAGTGGGGTAGCGTTCCCCACAAAAGACACGAGCTCTGTACCGAGCTCTCGCATCACCGTCTCCCCCGCTGCGCCGAACTCTCGCATCACCGTCTTCCCCGCTGCGCCGAACTCTCGCCTCACTGTGCCCCCCGGCGGAGACGATGGCCTCTGCTTGTCTTCTTCTTTGCCGCATACCGCGCACGGGCGCGACATGGCCGGCTGGCGTTGCTGGCAGCTGTTTAGCGCCTAGGGCGGACGCACCGGGTCACAGGGGCAGATGGGGGGAAGCAGGGAGAGAGAGGGGGGAGAGAGAAGAGAGGGGGCGGGGGGAGGGAGAGAGGGGAGTGAGAGACAGAGAAAGAGCAAGGGAGGGACAGAGAGTCAACCTCTTCTGCTACACTACCCGTCGGAGTTGCCGGCCGAAGGCGTCTCGAGCAAGCATCGCTAGGGATTTAGGCTAGAATGCAGTGCAGGCTTGACAGGCAGAGGCGGCCTCTTCTCCGGACCGAGGCTGGGCACAGGCAGGAGGTCCAGAGCGCCGCGTGGAGAGGGACCGCTTCCCTTCCTCTGTGTGAGTGGAGGGGGGAAGGGGGGGGGGGTGCATGCTAACCTCCGTGTGAGTTAGGGGGAGGGTACCATTAACCTGGATGTGAGTCAGGGGGGTGGAGGTACCACCAAATTTGGTGTGAGCGTAGGGGAGGGTGTACCACTAACTTTGGCGTGAGCATAGGGGTAGAGGTACTACTAACCTCGGTGTGAGCATAGGGGGTGGAGGCACACTAAGCTCGGTGTGAGCGTAGGGGGTAGAGGCACGCTAACCTCGGTGTGAGCGTAGGGGGTAGAGGCACGCTAACCTCGGTGTGAGCGTAGGGGGTAGAGGCACGCTAAACCTCGGTGTGAGTTAGGGGGGGGGTACTACTAACTTGGGTGTGAGTCAGGGGGGTAGAGGTACTACTAACCTCGGTGTGAGTTAGGGGGGGGGGCACGGTGTGCGCTCCAGGGTACTGGGGGGGGAGCGTCGGCTCCTTCCTCCCCGCGCCGGGGGCGGAGTCTCGGCTCGCGAGTGTGCACGAGCGCTAGGGGGCCGCGCTAGCAGGTCGCAGCTGCGCGGAGCGCGCCTCTGGGTAGCTGGTCTGGTCTCGCGCGGGGCCCTGGCGGACCCACCAGGGCAGGCCGGGCGCCCCGGCCGGCGGCGCGGTTGGTGGCGCGGCCGGCGGCGCGGGCCGGGGCGCTCCTCGCCAACCCTGCCAGCGCCGCGCCGGGCCCGGCTATACACCCGGTGAGGCATTTCGAGAGGCAGACGTGCGGCCGTGTCAGCAGGCCACACTCGAAGCACACGTCGGCAAAGCACCCCTTGTGCGGGCAGAGGTACAGCTCCGCTCGCCGGCACTGCGAGCACACCTCTAGCGCCGAGGCTAGCACGACACAGGCCCCCGTGCACGCGGCGCACTGCACTTGTCTGGTCTGCTCCGCGGCGCCCCCTGCCTGGTCGGCCACCGACATGAGCGAGAGCTTTTCTGTGCGGGGTGCCCGTGGGACGACGACGACGCCGGGAGTGGCGCCAGTGCCGGGAGGGGGGGAAGCGTGGACAGCGGGGCCGCCTGGCCGCCCGCGCCGGCGTGGCCCAGGCCCGAGGGTGCCGGGCAGGGAGGCGAGGGGGAGGAGGGGAGGGGGGGAGGCCGGGCAGGGGAAGGAAGCGGCCCGCCGCCGCCTCCCCGCCGCCGCCGCCTGGGCTGGCTGTGCGCGTCGCGAGCCGTCCTTTGCAGAAAAGCCAGCCTAAAATTTGGTGGCCAGGGACAGCACACCCCGACCAAGCACTAGCCATGCCACCAACGAGCTTAGCCTGGTGGCCCTGGTGGCTGCTGCTGCTGGCGCTCCGGTGCAGCGCGCTGTGCCCGTACCTTCCCGACTGCCAGAGCGTGTGCCCGGCGCACCTGGCCGACTACAACAACCCGCACCAAGTGTCCGCGGCCCAGCTGGGCGCCGCCACCGTGGGGGCGCTGCTGGCCCACGTCAACAACCTGAGCGCGCACACTCCACCGCCGCCCGACTGCCAGAGCGTGTGCCCGACGCACCTGGCCGACTACAACAACCCGCACCAAGTGACGGCGGCCCAGCTGGGCGCCGCCACCGTGGCCGCACTGCTGGCCCACGTCAATGCCCTGGACGCGCACAGCCTGCCGCTCCCGGCCTCCCTGCCGAACCAGACGGTGTTTGTGAACGCGAGCCTGAACATGACCAACAACACGGCCCCCGCCCCGCTCGTCGCGTCCGCGTCCTCTGCGACTGTCACTACCGGCACCACCTTCACGGGCAAGGCTACGCGGGACGGAGACGCTTTCGGGGCTTTCGGCACCACGTGGCACGTCGTGACGGGCGCCCCGATCGAAAACTACTGGTCCTCGGCACTAGTCTGGAACAGGTCACTGGGCTACTCGTCCAACGCCACGAGGCTGTACTCTGGCACCAACTACACCGGCGAGTGGCTCCGCCTCGACTTTGGACGGACCGTGCTGCTTCGGCGTTACTACCTCAAAGCAGAAGTTAGACTCATTAGTGGGGCCCTGGATTTTTACGGTGCGCCTACCACTTGGTACGCCGCCACTTCACCCAATGGCGTCGACTGGAGTGTGTGGCATGCACAGGATAGCGCGTACACGTGGATTGGCAGCACGGCGTACTGGTATGCACTGCAGCCCGCCACCGCGGCCACCGCTCGATACGTGGAGTTGCTCGTGCCGACTATTTTTGTCGCTAACGAGGTCTTGACTGGATTTCCGACGCTGAAGCACCCTTGTCTGATCAAGCAAGTGCGTTTTGATTGGGAAGAAATAGCGTGGCCGTCCGAGCCCACGCGCGTCGTCAACAGGGCGTACGTCGACTACGCTATCGCGCAGAGCCAGCAGCTGTTGCGCGTGGGTTCGAGCACGATCGCGAGCCGCGGCGGTGTCAACCTGCTGCTGCCTTCGTCGCTGCCCCCACAGGCGCGGCTGCTGCAGCTCGACAGCGCGGGGGCTATCGACGCGGTCACCTTCACTGCCGGCCAGTGGGGGTCCACGGCTGTCCAAACCTTCACGCCCGGCGTGGCGGCTGGGGTGCTCGTCAGTGACACGCCGCTCGTGGCCCCGACCGCGGGGCGCATCACCTACTCTACCTGGTCGGCGGGCAATTACACGAGGTGGTGCAACGCGTGGGGGACAACCAGGCGCTGGCTACTGACGGCGCAGCTGGCGCTGCGGAACCCCGTCAACCCGGGCGGCTTCGCGTTTGAGGCGGGCTTTGGTCTCTCGGACTGGGCCGGCCCGCCTGACCCCTCGTTCTACCAGGGGCCGGGCTGGCTAGCCGCGAGTGCTCGCGGGGACGGCGCCACCGCCTGGGGGGACGGCGCTTCGCTCAGTCTCGCGGGCGTACTCGATGTGCCGGCCGGGTGGTGCGTGTGGCTGCAGGTGAACGGCACCACGCAGGGCGTCAACAACTACATGACGGCCCCCGGCCGACAGACCTTGGTGACCATCACCGAACTCGCCGCCTAGTGCCGGCACGGCCCTGCCCAGGTTTGATTAAAAAATTCGGTACCCAAGCGTAGCATCACGGCGCATATTGACTGGCGGCGTGTCGGTAACAGTTAGTAGAACCACGCGATTCCCACAACTTGACGAAGGAGGGGCCCCTTTTGTGTCCAGTACCGGTAGAGACGAGCGCGGGCCTCTCGCACTGCTACATGGACGCGCGGGGCCCCCGGTCGTCCGCGGGCGCCCGGTCGTGGGCGTACGTACCGCCGCGGCGACGTGTCCGAGACCCGAGGGGACTGCGGCCGCGCCTTGGCCCCCCCGCCTGGGCCCTCCCAGACGTGCCGAGCCAGGAGGGAAGCGGGAAAGGGGGGAGGGGAGGGGCATGGCCCTGCGCAGCGCTGGTGAGGGAGGGCCGGGGGGGGGGGCGGACGACCCCCCCGCTGCCGTCCGGGCTGGCTGTCGCGAGCCGCACGTTAGCGCAAAAGCCAGAAAAAAAGGGACCAGGGGCAGCACACCCGACCAAGCACTAGCCATGCAACCAGCCAGCTTAATAGCATGGTGGCCGTGGTGGCTGCTGCTGGCGGTCCGGTGCAGGGCGGGGTGCCAGTACGTGCCCGACTGCTCGAGCGTGTGCCCGGCGCACCTGGCCGACTACGCCAACCCGCACCGGGTGACGGCGGCCCAGCTGGGCGCCGCCACCGTGGGGGCGCTGCTGGCCCACGTCCACAACCTGAGCGCCCACAGCCAGCCGCCGCCCGACTGCTCGAGCGTGTGCCCGGCGCACCTGCGGGACTACGCCAACCCGCACCAAGTGACGGCGGCCCAGGTCGGGGCCGCCACCGTTGCGTACGTGGACGGGCTGGTCGGCGACAGGCTCCGGGCCCCGGCGTCCTTGCCGGCTGGCGGCGCGCAGCTGCTGGCCGTGGATGCCGCCGGCGCCACACAAGCGCACCCGCACCTGCAGGACTACGCCAACCCGCACCAAGTGACGGCGGCGCAGCTCGGGGCCGCCACCCTCGCGACGCTGCTGGCCCACGTGAACAACCTGAGCGCGCACAGCGTGCCGCTCCCGGCCTCGCTACCCAACCAGACGGTGTGGGTGAACACGAGCCCGAACATGACCAACAACACGGCCCCCGCCCCCTTCGTCGCGTCCGCCTCCTCCGCGATGGTCACTACCGGCACCACCTTCACGGGCAAGGCTACGCGGGAGGGTGACGCGTTCGGGGCTTTCGGCACCACGTTGCAGATCGTGACGGGCGCCCCGCTAGAAAACTACTGGTCCTCGGCGGAAGCCTGGGACAGAGATCTGGTCTACTTGTCTAACGCCACGAGGCTGTACTCTGGTGCTAACTACACTGGCGAGTGGCTCCGGCTCGACTTGGGACGAACCGTACTGCTTCGGCGTTACTGCCTCAAGGCAGCTATTCGTAATGTGGTGGCTGTACCCACCTTTTACGGCGCACCCACTACGTGGTACGTCACCACGTCACTCAACGGTGTACAGTGGGATCTGTGGCACGCGCAGGCTACTGCCTACACGTGGTCCGGCACCACGGAGTACTGGTCTGCACTGCTGCCCACTAGTGCAGCCACTGCTCGGTACGTGGAGTTCCTCGTGCCGACTATTTACGTCGATGCCATGTTTTTAGCCCAGCAGCCGGCGCTGAAGCATCCCTGTCTCATCAAGCAAGTACGTTTTGACTGGGAAGAAACAGTGGGGCCGTCCGACCCCACGCACCTCGTCAACAGGGCCTACGTCGACTACGCTATCGCGCGGGCCCAGCAGCTGCTGCGCGTGGGTTCGAGCACGGTCGCGAGCCGCGGCGCTGTCGACCTGCTGCTGCCAGCGTCGCTACCCCCCCTGGCACAGCTGCTGCAGCTCGACGGCTCGGGCGCTATCGACGCGGCCACCTTCACGGCCGGCCAGTGGGTGTCAACGGCTGCGCAGACCTTCACCCACGGCGTGGCGGCCGGGCTGCTGCTCAGCAGCACGCCGCTCGTCGCGCCGGCCGCGGGGCGCATCCGTTGGCAGACTACGTCAAGTTTCTATACGGGGTGGTGCAACGCATGGGGGACAACCAGGCGCTGGCTAGTGACGGCGCAGCTTGCGCTACAGAACACCGTCAACCCGGGCGGCTTCGCGTTCGGGGCGGGTTTCGTGCTCGTAGACTCGGGTGTCATGCCTATTGCCGAGACCTACCAGGGGCCGCGCCGGCCGGCCACGAGCGCTCGCGGGGGCAGCGCCACCGCCTGGGAAAACGGCGCCGCACTCAGCCTGGCGGGCGTGCTGGACGTGCAGGCCGGGGCGTGCGTGTGGCTGCAAGTGAATGGCACCACGCAGGGCGCCAACAGCTACACAACGGCCCCCGGCGAGCAGAGCCTAGTGACCATCACCGAACTAGCCGCCTAGTGCCGGCGCGGCCCTGCCAAGGGGTTATTAAAAAATTCTGTACCCGAGCGTAGCACCACGGCGCAAATTGACTGGGTTTAATAAGAGCTGCCAAGCCTCGGGGTCGGGCCGATCACGACTGGTGGACACTGGCACGCCGGGCCCGCGGCCGACAGCTGGCCTCCCGCGCGACCACTCGTGGCTCACTCGTGGCTCACCCTGACACACCCGGATACTCATTCTTGGCGCCGGACTGGCAGCGTGTCGATCACAGTTAGCAGACCACTCGATTCCAACAGCTTGACGATGGACCCGGTGTGTTCAGCACCCGTATAGACGAGCGCGGGTTGCTCGCACCGCAGCACGGACGCCGCGGTATAGACCTCCAGGACCAGATTGCACACCTCCAGGTACAAAGTATCTGCGTCCCTAGCCTTGGTTGCTTTTTGCTTTAGATCTGCCGCGGCTCGGTGCAGACTTGTCAGTAGGCGGACTCGTTCTCTCTGCTCGAGGTTTTGCAACGCCTCGGCCCAGGCTTCTACGGAATGTCTGAATTCGCCGCGTGTGACCATCGCTGTCGCTGCCAGGCCTTCTGGAGAATGTCGGGGCTCAACGCCGCCTGTCCATTGTTCCCAATACGCGAGCATAGCCAGGGAATCTTGCCTTGCCAGGGGGTTAAACAATCTAAATG
>WBZZ01002193.1:0-37500 GCA_019918135.1 Paulinella micropora | reverse complement strand
CCACTGCCACAAACAGGCCGTTGCCATACGTCACCCCATACCAATTGTTGTCGGCAGCACTTGCTCGAAGAGTGCAAGTGATGCCATCAGCCGAAGTCATGACTTGATTCCCAACTCCAGTGTTGGGGGTCACTGCCACAAACAGGCCGTTGCCGTACGTCACCCCAAGCAAGTTGCGGTCGGCAGCACTTGCTCGAGCAGTCCAAGTGATGCCGTTAGGAGAAGTCATCACGCAATTGCCACTTCCACTTTGCGCCAATGCCACAAACAGGCCGTTGCCGTACGTCACGTGCGACCAAAAGTTATCGCTAACGCTTGTCCGATCGGTCCAAGTGACGCCATCAGGAGAAGTCATCACGCGATTGCCACTTCCAGTTGCCGCCACTGCCACAAACAGGCCGTGCCGTACGTCACAGCTCTCCAATCGTTGGAAGGGCATGTTCGAGCAGTCCCAGTGATGCCATCTGGAGAAGTCCTAACGGCATTATATGCCACTGCCACAAACAGGCAGTTGCTATACGTCACAGATACCCAAGCGTTGTTGGCAACACCTGTACGATAACTCCAAGTAATGCCATCAGGAGAAGTCATAACGATGCTGCCAATACACACTGCCACAAACAGGCCTTTGCCGTACGTCACACTCAGCCATGATGTGTCCGGCGAAATTGTTCGAGCAGTCCAAGTGATGCCATCGGGAGAAGTCATAACGCGATTGCCAATTCCAGAGCTGGCCACTGCCACAAACAGACCGTTGCCGTACGTCAAGCTCTACCAATCGTTGTCGACAGCACTCGCTTGAATTGACCACGCAGGTACCGTTCCTTTTGGGAATCCTGGTGGGAAAAGGTTTTGGAGCGTTTGCAAGGTTTGATTCATCGCCTGAATCATGCTCTGTTGACTTGTGATGATTGTCTGTTGGTTTTGGATAGTTTGATTCATGGCTTGAAACATGGTTTGTAGATTTGCGACACTCGTTTCTTGGTTTCGCATTGTTACGTTCAGGTTTCGGACATTAACTCTATCCACGGACAGTCCAGAACTGAGTTGATGCACTATGCTGGAGTTGCTTGCAAAGGTGATAGAGTCCGGTGCAAGCTCCAGCGCACCATCAGCCACACAGTAAAGCGAGAGCAAAACAGTCCAGAAAACCATCTTGGCGTGCAGCTGGTGTGCGTGGAAGCCCCAAACCTAGAAACAGTCAGGTTGAAACGGAATGAGAACGACTAGCGCACCACCATTGTGCTTGTCATTTTATTTAAAAAAACTGGTGGCGTCAGACATTCAAAATTCCGGCTGGCTGGTGTGAGAAGATTGTGAATATGTTTTCTAACAAGCATTCGCGAGCTTTGTTGCCAACTTTCCAAAATACTCTTTGGTTCGAATTCGCAGATACAACTTTAAATTTACGGAATTCCAATTCGAAGATGCATACTAGGCATATGACTGTCTTTATGAACTCTCTCTCTCTCTCTCTCTCTCTCTCTCTCTCTCTCTCTCTCTCTCTCTGGCTGGCTGGCTGGCTGGTAAATTCATTTTATCATATTTGACTATTAGGCAAAAATGATAAAAATCTAGGAAGGTTGTAAGGAAAAAGATTCTAGAAATTTATATTTTTACCAAATAGCTCAATATGATTGGGAGAACACCGCGTGAAAAGTGTGCCACAACAACATACCTTTATCTAAGGCGGATTACCCGGTCGTTTGCTCAATGTTTTTTATTTTTGGTGGATGGTCATGCAGTAGATCTCTCTCTCTCTCTTCTTCTTCTTCTTCTTCTTCTTCTTCTTCTTCTTCTTCTTCTTCTTCTTCTTCTTCTTCTTCAGTAGTATAGGGTGCCACTTGGTCACAGTGGTTCAAGACATACACCCCCGCCCCCAGAGACACACACCGGCCGGCCCGCACAGGGACAAAACGGCAACGGACAAAAACGGAAAATGAGCCCAACAACAAAAACAAAAAGGTAATAAAATTCATCAGCCAATACTTCAATGCGACTGCGCGTCGATTTTTGACGCATTGACGCACGCGTTTTTTCTCTTTCGTCTGTTTCTGTTTTTTTGTCGCACTTCGTCACACTTTTTCAGAGCAGACACCCCGCCACCAGAGACACACACCGGCCGGCCCGAGGGACAAAATGGAAACGGATACGCTTTGCAAGCGTAGCTTCGCAATATTAATATTTAAAATAATACCGTTAAAATATAAAGACACATACAGGATGACAATCGACGACACTGAAAAAACTGCGACAAATCGCAGGTTTACGATTTCAAAAGGATGGAGAGAAGGAGGTAAAACGATGTTTAAGAGTTTTACTATTGGAAAACGAAGAACACAAGAACAAGCCATGGAAGAAGCAAAGAAATACCACGAGGAAAAATTAAAACCAAAGTATGATGAATGGAAAGTTAATTATGATAAGGAAACAAAAGAAATCAAAAAAGAAAAGAAAAGAAATTGGAAGAATAAAACATTCAAGTGTGAATGCGGAGCTGAAATCAATAGAAGTAGCAAAGCAAGACATGTGAAATCAAAAATTCACACAGAAGAAATTTCTTCTAAACAAAACGAAGGGGTAATATATAAGGATACACAGGGAAACAAACAAGAGACACGATGACAGAAAACAAACGACGATACAAATGTGATTGTGGTTCTGATGTTGATATTTCAGGAAAGAAAATACACTTGAAATCAAAAAAACACAATAGGTTTCTTGAAAAACAAGAAGAAGAAAAGAAGAAAAAAGAAGAATGGGAAAGAATGATACAAAATATTAATAAAAGACGAAACAGTGATGACTGGTGTAATTTCTGTCATTACCGTGAACATAACTGTCATTGCGGACTCATTTCAATATAATGATAATAATATTTTTTTTCGGCCCAGTCCGCCCCGCCCGCCCCGCCCGCCCGCCCGCCCCGCCCTAATTTCCATCTAAACACAGGGGCCCCCATATATATAGACACGGGAAGCACACGGCGGACCACGGCGGGGGCAGACAATTGAGATAATTAATTTTTATTTTTGAAAAAATATTTTCCTATATATACACTGACTAACACAAGTTTGTTTGAACAAACAAACCGATTTTCTGAAAGAAAATCTATGGAGACACACACTTACAACGGTATTCAGTATAGGTTGGACAAATTTAGGGAACAAAAAATTAATTATGAAATCAAAACGGTAAGGGGTCAAGATGTGCTGTATATAATACCGAAGACGAGAAAGTATAAGGTGGATACAACAACGGCCCAAAGTTACTTGAACAGAGTAAGAGGTGCTGTTTCTTTTGAGGAACAGAAACAAGGTATTCCAGTAGCACCACCATTACCTCCACAGTTTGAAGCGAAAGTGAGAGAAAGAAAAGAAAAGGTAAAAGACCTAATGCGGTATGCGAACTACGAAATCAAACATGTTGATAGAAAGAAGCACATTCTGGGTGTTAATGAAAGCCAGTATTGGGTTAGGCTTACTGGCAACTTCACTTCTTTCAGTATGGAAGATGTAGTAAAGTTTATTGAGATAATTCTGAACGACTTTATCAAAAGACAGAGACAAGGTAGTATGGTTAGTGTAAGCATAAAGTTTGTAGATTACTACGGGGCAGTATCTACAAAGTCGAAAAAGCTTAACGAGGTTTCTGTTAGCGATGTTTTAGAAAGACTGTCAGCATTATTTTAAAGCAACGAAAGCCTTTATACAGACGAAAAGGAAACTAATATGGATAAGTTTAGGTTCGTTTTGAAATCTGTTGAAATGCCGACTGGTGGAACGAGGCTTCAAATAATTAATAAGTTGGATGTATATAAAAAGAGAGGTGTAATTAAAATTAATAATACAGACAACATAGGCTTAGCCAGAGCAATTGTTGTAGTAAAAGCAAAAATTGAAAAACACAAAAAATACAAGACAATATTAATGGGACGAAAGATACAGGAGGAGATGGCTATTAAGTTGCACGAAGAAGCGAATGTCATTCAGGATGTGTGCGGTATTCCTGAAATTAAAACCTTTGCTAACCACATTAAATACAATCTGGTTATTGTTGAATTTCCTTACACGATTGTTTATGATACAGACTTAAAGGACGAGAAAGGCGTGCGACTTACGAACCTTTACATACTTAAGACAGAGAACCACTACGATGCCATAACTAATATGAAGTCTATGGTAGGAAAAAAAGAATTTCTGTGAGTTATGTTCAAGGGGATATATGGAAAGGCATGCCTGCGAATCTAAATGTAATATCTGCGAAACCAAAGGCTGTAATGGTATTAACGATAAAAGCAATTGGACTGATTGCTATTCGTGTAATAGAAAGTTTCCGAACACTGTATGTTTCAATAACCACAAGAAGACGAACTGCGATATCAAAGCGAAATGTATTTCGTGCGGACTTAATTACAGAAGGTCGCGGAGCGACCGTTCGCCCTACGGGCTGAACAAGAAAAACGAGCACAAATGCGGATATGCGAAATGCCGTAATTATAAGGAACTGAAACCACTTGAACACCAATGTGAAATCGTGAAGAAAGACATATTACCTTTTTCAGAGAAATACATATTCTTTGACTTTGAAGCGACACAGGACACTGGCGAGCACATTGTTAATCATGCGGAAAGCCAGTATTACGATGCGAAGGAACCACCAGTTATCCATAAGAACATTGATGATTTTTGTAAGTGGGCTTTTGAACCTAAGCACAACGGTTTTACATTCAGTTTATTCTTAAATGGTTGGTAGATAACGGGCAGGCACCATTCGTCATATATCAGGGCGGTAAGATAATGATGATGACTTTAAAGAAATACCGCTTCATTGATAGTTTGAGTTCCTCACGATGCCGTTGTCAGACTTTCCTAAAACATTCGGATTGAAAGAACTTAAAAAAGGCTTCTTTCCTCACTATTTCAACACGGATAAGAATAAAAATGATGTAGGTGTTATGCCTCATAAGAAGCACTACGGATACGACACGATGAAAGATAAGAAAAGAGCAGAGTTTTTGGAATGGTATGAAAGCCAAAAAAACAACACATTTGATATGCGGAAGGAAATTGCTGAATACTTTCATAGCGATGTTGATATATTGACAAGGGGTTGTATGGATTTTAGAAAGCAGTTTCTAGAATTCGGTATTGACCCGTTTCAATATACAACTATTGCGAGTTGTGTTATGGCTTTGTATCGGGCTAAGTTTATGCCAGAGAATTCAATTGCTGTGTTGAAGGCGGAGAAGCAAAACAGGATTACCTCTCGGGCTTGTGTTGAATGGATAGCTTACAGAAGCAGGTCAGACCAAACAGATATCAAACATGCTTTCAATGGTGGTGAAAAGATGTTTAACTTAGGACAATCCCGTGTGTATGTAGATGGCTGGGATGAAAAGACGAAAACCGCTTACGAATTTCACGGATGTCTCTGGCACGGATGTCCAAAGTGCTTCAATGGTAATACAATTAACACTAAGAAGAACAAGACGATGGGCGAACTATACAAGGCAACAATGAGACGAGAAAAAGACCTAAGCAAACAAGTCAGCAAACTAGTAACTATCTGGGAATGTGATTGGAGATTAATGAAAACAAGTGAAAGCCTAGCGGAAGATACTAATGAACGAATTATGGAACAGGAAGGACTAAACCCGCGAGAAGCAATGTTTGGAGGTAGAACGGATGCTCTAACATTGTATTGGAAATCACGACACGACAACGAATACGCGAAATACATTGACATATGCTCTCTGTATCCTACTGTTATGTTTTACGACCTTTACCCTAGCGGGCACCACGAAATCATACGGCCCTCAAATGACGACGACCGAAAGGAGATGAAAAACAAAATCATAAACAGAGAATATTTTAGAGTAGCAAAGGTTAAGATGCTACCGCCTAGAAAATTACTACACCCCGTTTTACCTAAGGCGGATAGAGGAAAACTAATGTATTACTTATGCGACAAGTGCGGAATGACCGAACAAAAGGATGAATGTAAGCACACCGATAACGAGCGAGCAATAACTGGCACTTGGGCAACTCCTGAAATCTACAAGGCCTTAGACAAAGGCTACAAGCTAATTAAGGTGTATGAGGTATGGCACTGGAAGGAGCAGAGCAGTAGTCTTTTCAAAGATTACATAAAAACTTTCTTAAAGGTTAAACAAGAGTCAAGCGGATATCCTGATGGTTGTATTACACAGGAACAAAAAAGAAACTACATTGGCAGTATGGAAGTCAAGATGGGTATTAAGATGGACGAAAACAAAATAGAAGAAAACCCAGGACGGCGAGCAGGTGCTAAGTTGTGCTTGAACTCGTTGTGGGGCAAGTTTGGTGAAAAGCAAAACAAAACTCAAAACAAAATGATAAAAGACAAAGATACCTTACACAAGTTAATGAGCGATAAGTCAGTCGATAACATAAACATAAACATTATTAACGACAAAATAATAGAAGCGAGTTATGACCTTAAACAAGATGCGGTAAGCGACCCAGTGAAAACAAATATTGTAGTTGCTTTGTTTACTACTTGCCACGCGAGGATTAGACTATATGAGATGATGGACAAATTAGGCAACCGAATTATATACCACGATACGGACAGTGTCATAAGACTTAACGAAAGGCGAAACATATGTGAAAACTGGTAAGTTGTTAGGCGAATGGACGGACGAACTACACGGAGCAAAGATTATGACCTTTATCGGATGTTATGGATATGTCTTAGATAACGGCAAAGCAAGTATGAAAGTCAAAGGCTTTAGTATGAATTATGAAAACAATAAATCATTAAATTTACCAAATATGTTAAGTGTCATCAGTTGCGGACTTGGAATTAAAAACAGCGACCTTATTGAGAACGGCAAGAATGAATTGTTAGAGTTGCTTAAAGCTCAGGAAGAAAAATTGATTGCTAAACGAATTGAAAAATCTGGTAAAGTTGTTATAGTAGAGAACAGCAAGATAACAAGAGATAAACAACAGAAAAAAATAACGAGCGAATACTTAGAAAAAATATTCAGCTTTACTTACACTAAAAGAAATATTATAGGTATTGTAGGCAATGCATTGAAACAAGACCGTTTGGATACTAAACAAAAATGATAAAAGATTCTTTTTTTTTTTTGCCTTTTTGCCTTTACCCTTAAAACTTCTTATCGTATGAATTCCCTTTTTTGGCTTAACTAACTTAGTATTTACAGCCGTAGCCCCTAACAAAGACACAGGGTCAAATGCGGTTCGGTAGTTCGTGGTCAGCTTCGCCGTCTTAGCCCTCTTCCCTTTTGGATTTACTTTCACCGCCACTCTGTCAATCACTCCTTCAATGAGGTCCTTCGTGCTACTACCTTTATTGTATGTTGTAGCCCTTACACCAGTTTGTCGGCTTAAATCTTTGGCTATCGTGCCACCTAGTGAATGACCCGTTAGCTCTACATTATCTTTACCATATTTCTTTATCACTTCATTAACCAGCTTCTGCTCTTCTTTATATCTCGGTGTTCTTTTTAATACTCCCTTTACTAATGCGACATCGGTGAGTAAGTCTCGCTTATCCGCACTTCCTCTAAATGCCACAATCGCCTTACCATCTTCCTCATACACCGTTGATTTTTCTTTGCTCGCGACTGGCTTCCAACCGTCAGCACCTTTTCTATCTGACGAAGACAAATAGACATCCTCCGACAACTCCGAATTGCCTCCTTGTAGCTTTCTGTTTTCCTTACCAGCTTTTTTCAATGCCTCCTTGTAGCTTATACCATGTTTAACGGAGTAAGCCTTCACAAAGATTATCCATTCGCTCATCCTATATTAATTATTTAATTTTTTTATTTTTTATACTCCCTACTATATACACCCTACTATGACCACCCTTACGAGACTGTGCGAGAAGTTTCAAAAACTTTCCATTGAAGGTGAAAAAAAATCATTCTCGTTGGAAGATGTTCAAAAGGTAATCCACGACGAAATAAAAGCGATTGAAGAAAAGAGAAATGCTCAACCAAAAGACACATTTCAATTCGGCAAAGACACATTACAAGGGAAAGACGTTTGATGATATCGCAAAGATTGACAAGCCGTATATTGAATGGTTAGTTCGTCAGCCGTGGTGTAGAAATACGGCTGAATTGAAAAAGTAATTTGTAAAGTGTTTGTATTTTTTTTGCTTCCTCGAAGGGGGTTTTGCTTCGCAAAAGCTCGTTCAAAGAACGAGCATGTGTAGGGGCTTGCCCCTACTAGTGGTCCTCTAAGAAATTAACTTTAACACTTACATTTCCTCCATTGTTTGGAGTCGCAACAGACTTTTGTAAAAATGTTAGATTTTCACCAGGAGAAAGTTGAATGTCGTAAGCTCGCAGGTCAATAAGCTGGCTAGAAGTAGCATTAACAAAAAGTTTAAGAATGACATCCGTTATAACAGCACCACCCAAGGCAGTCGCAGCGGTGTCAATATCAGCAAAGTTCTCCACCAATATCAGCAAAGTTCTCCGCCGTAAGTGCCCTAGTCGTTTTCACAATTCGCACTATGTTAACTTTGATATCCTCGTTTGATATGCTTATTAGAGATGGATAAAGGATTGAATAATTGGTCGCACCGCCATTAAAAGTTGTTTTATTTTTTATGCTGAGAATTGGGCTTTCAGTAGTGCTCGCCGCCTTACTTCCTTCCGCTTCGTTTGATATGCTTGAATTAATAGTGTTGGAGCCCTCAATAAACATACTACAACTTGCCGTTTTCAAACTTTGTATTCCAGTTCCAGCACCATAATTTCTGATACGAGCAACAAAAGGGAGAGTTGTATTCCGCAGACTGACACCATTGTTGGCATTCGCATACTTAATCATATGGACTTGCTGGAATTCGACAGTCGGGGTTCTCGATTGAAAACTTTATAGCACCAAAGCCCAAATATTGAAATTGAATTTGAAATACATTTCCCTTCGACCAATCTAGGTTAGGCATATCTTTGGTTCCATCACACGGGTCATCCCAGTTTGCTTGTGCGATAAGAGTGGTTGCTCCTCCCTTACAATGTGCGATATTAAAACCAACCGTCCTTTCTTTGTCAAAGTAGAAACCATTTTGTAGATTATTGTCACCAATACCAATAAAAGAATAATAATCCTTAGTTTCATCAGTAGTCCATAAGGCAGTGAAGCGGGCTAAAACTCCCATACCAGTTCTATATTTTATTTTTCTTTTGCTTTCAATTACCGCATTAGCAGTATTTTTCGCATCTGTTTTAAGTTCGGCCATATTCGTGTTAAACAATACGGTCGCATCAGTTTGAGTTAATGTCCATATCCGTGTATTAACTGTGTATGGAAAGATTTCCTGTAATACTGGAGTTAATGAGGTCGTTAATGCTTCGCCGAAAGCTGTTTTCATACTATTCGTTTCAATGTGACCATTGTACCCAAGCTTGACATTTACGAAGTCTCCGTCAGGATTTTGTGCGACTAAATTTCGCTGATGAGTGGTCATAGTAGGAGCTTTTTTTACAAAAAACCTCCTACAACCTCAAAAAATGTTTTGTTAGAGTTCCTATATTATATGAAAAAAAAATCTAAATTTTTAAATATTACTTCAACGGACGGGGTTTAATTTCTAGTAATGGTGCCGTTCTTAACAGATACTTCATGTTGAGTGACGACGAATGTGTAATGATTAGACTTAATATTGGCGGTATTCGCAATAAACTCCCATCGTCGCTCGGTTTCTAGACTTATTCCACTGATTTCGTTTTGGTCCTTGCTCCACAGCGGGCGGGTATTGTCAAAGCTATCGCACCAAACCCAGTTGTATCAATAAACATTGCTATTCATCAAAGCAGAGCCTTCCAACTTTGGGTTAAGATACATATAGTCTTCTAGTTTTCCAGTTTGACAATCAACATTGAATTCCTGAAGTCGTGCCCCGTCTAGTGTGGTATAAAAAGTTTGAACCTTAGAACCGAGCAGGTTGCTATTGTCATAAGCAGTGTTCTTATTTTCAACTTCATTGAATACGGAGTGATAAATCTTCTTAAGTCGTCGCCCGTGGCCTCTGTCAAATCTAAGGATAACATTTTGAGACTGTGAAGCTGTGCCAATCGTGTTTTTATACAAATAAGAATAATCAATCTTGAAGCTCATACCTTCGGGGCTCATAATCTTCTGTTGAATTGATTGAATGACATCAGGATTGGTTTCAACAGCTAAGAAAAGGCTGAGATTTTAATAATAGCAACACTTAAATCCGCCGTCGCAACAGTGCCTCCACCAGTAGAAAGAGGGTCATCGTTGTAGTAAAAGATGTTGGGTGTCTGCTGCCAAACAATACGCATAGTCAAAATTTCTGGAAACATAATAGCTTTATCCAGAGCGAAAATGGTATTGTAAAGCATTCCAAGATTAATCTTAACATTGATAATCGGGTCAGCAGTTCCAATCGTGCCTCCTGAGAAATACTTAGCCTCATTGTGCGCGACATTAACAACACTCAGAGCACCAGTTCCGGCAGCGATTAAAGCATCATGTCTGCGAGCATTGGTTGCTGGTTGAGTTAAGTTAGCTCGCATCTTAGTTTGATATGAAGTCATAACTTCGGTAATACGAGTAGTAATCGCCGCCGAAACATCACCACCATTTGTAGCATCAACAGCGGTCAAAGCCGTGCCGTCTGCTTTTGTATTGATAGCATCAAGCAAGCTAACTTTTCTTTCGGTCGCACCAGCTGTATTACTAAAACTCGCCCCGCTTGATATATTGTTCTTTTGAAGCATACAACAAGCTCCACTTCCATTGTCGTGGTTTTCCAAAGCTAGGAAATCATCGATGGAGGTTTCTGGTTTCCAAATCATCTTAGTGATATTTCCGACTTCATTAATGTCGCACAAATAATCAATTGAATTTGTCTAATAGGAGCCAAGCCGTCCATAAAGCATTTATTGTAGTTCGCTGCCTTCGCCGCCGGAGCATAATTAAAACTCAAAACAGAGCGAGACAAGTTAAACGGACGACTGATAAGGTCAAAGTTGCTTTCCTGCCCTCCTGCTGTCGTCACAGTAACATCAACAGAACCCTCACGAGGGGTAAGCTTATTCAATCGATAAGAAGCACTGATGTAGTCAGTCCTGCTAAAATCTAGTTCGCCTCCGTGTTGTGTAGGCATTTTGTTTTTCTTCTTTTTTCGGTTGTCTATATTTTAATATGAGAAAAAAATTAATTAATTAATTACCTAGATTTAAGCAGATTAAAAAATGATGTAAATAAATTAAAATGATTCGTCTCACGATAAATTAACAATGTCATAACAATTCCTAACCCGTTGAGATTAACTGGTTGGTCGTTTTCGTCAGTCAAGTAAAACCGATACACATTGCTTGAACTCGTAGATAGCCGTTTTCCATATTTACTACCCGAGCCGTCGTAGATAACAGAGCCGAACGGGATTTCGTTCGCTGTGTATATTTCCTGTAATACGTGATTATCGCCTTCGCCTACTAAATCTGACTGTAGATACAATGTTTTTTCGCCAGTCAAGATTATGATATTTGGAGACCTAATGGTATTATTAGCAAAGAAGTATGTGGAGCTACGGTCAAAACCCATAACTTCGTGGATGCGAGTTTCGCCATCAAATATAAACCGTGGTTGAATGCCTCCGTTGTTCGCTACGGTAAATAATAGCTTGCCGTCTTCTGGGTCGGTATTTGTGTTGTTGCTTGTGACTGTGTATGTGTAGTCGTTGGGTGCTGTCTGCGGTTAGCACCTCGGCCAGCTTATTTTTGAAGTTGTTCATTGTGTAGTTACCCTCGGGTATCGTAATGAGTGCCTCATATACATCTTCACTTAGAGTAAAAGTGTTATAAGGACTTGCCACAGAGTAATACGACTTCGGCACATAGATATGAATAATTTTACAATGTGTCGGGTTGTCTAGCGATTTCATATCAATGGAGTGAGTGAAATCACTGTCCGTGCCGTTTATCCTATTTTTGCTATTGACATAGTAAATGTTACTACTTCGCCCACCGCGGTATTCCATTTGTAGCCTACGACCTCAAAAAACTATTGCGAAGCTACGCTTGCAAAGCGTATATATAACTTCCATTCCTATCAAAAGTGCTAGTCCCTTTTGCCGACTTTTGCCTCTGCAAAGTACAGAAACCTAATCGGCAGATTTCAGCATAGTTTTTGATTTATTTTATGAAAACAATGTTGGGAGGTCATAATTTATTAATTTTAAACATATTTAACATGTATTTCACTATCTGTGTGGTCGGAATCGGCACAAAACATGCAAAAATAAATAAAAATTATTTACACATTTTTGCCTAAGTTTCTGCCGATTTCTGCTGTGATTTTGCCGAATTCTGCATAAAATCAATTGAATAAATCATTAGTTTCAATGAATAAACAATTATTTTGAGTGTGGGTGGCACCGTACTTGATTTTTCAGGCACCTGGTGGCTAAAAGGACTTGTCCCTTTTGCCACCTTTTGCCACTGCAAATACTAAAAATATAGTGGCAAATTTCTGTAAGTTTTATATGTTTATTTTGATTATTTATGTGGAAACAGCATATCCAAGTAACAAAAATCAATTTTGAATGTTTTTCCAAGTTACCAGTAGTAGTTGATACACAAAATCTCGTCATGAATTTTCGCAAATTCCTGACTTCGTTTTGTGTGTTTTGGCGCTCTCCTATTGATTTGGCGCACAATCAATACAAGAGCACAAAACACCCCAAAGAGCCCCCTATCTATAATCTAGATTATAGATTTAGCACTGAGAGAAATAAACGACACAATAGAAAACTATCTAATATAACATATACCGAATGGACGACATTCACCAACTCAGAAAACAGAAGAGAAACGAATACTTAAAAGAAAGAAGGAAAAATAAATATACCTGTGTCTGTGGTAAAACAATAGGTATATATAGTAAATACACGCACGAGAAAAGTCAATCACATAGAGACTTCTTCGCAGAAAAGCAAGATGTTATAATAAATGGATATCCTTGTACTATGATAATTAGAAGAAATGACGACATAGAAAGATACTACAAAAAAAATAATAATTAATTTTATTTTAAACAAATTATATATAATGTATATATACATAAGATATAAATGACGACGACAAGAGTTGTAGGTGTTTCATTTGAAGGGCGACAAGATAATATTGTTTATCTCCGAAGAAATAACGAAAAAGTTTTCATTAAACACGAACCAGAAAATAAGTTTGATAAAAACGCAGTTAGGGTTGAAACTGAAAGCGGTAAGCATTTGGGGTATATTAATAAAAATTTAGCACCATTATTAAAATTTGAAGGAAGGCAAAGGGTATTTTATTCAACTTATGGAGGGAGAGATGGAAAACATTATGGACTAGAAATTACTATCCCTTAATAATTATTAATTTATATTAAAGATTATTTTTTTCTACATATATACACCATGGGTAGAAAACCATTATACAAGACGCCAGAAGAAATAAAAAAAGGAAGCAATGCGAAAAAGAGCCAGAGAGTTTATTAAAAAAGACCCAGAAAGACACAAGCAGAAGTCTATGGAATATTATAATCAAAATAAAACATCGATAGCCGAAAAAAGAAAGAAAAAAAGAGAAGAGGTAAAGCAGGCTTTGCTTAAATTAAAAAGAATGGAGGAAGCATTAAAATGAAGTTCTATTTAAGGATAATATATTATTAGTTATACATATAACAGATAATTATTTAATATTTTCTCAATATTTTATATTCCCAACAATATAAAATCAATATGCCACCACCATTACCACCAAGACCAACAAAGAAAAATGTAGAACTCTTAAAGTCAAAGGCGAATTTAAGGGAAACTAAGACACGGGAGACTAAACAGAGGCAATATAAGGTTGTTGAACTAAGACCGACAAAGAACAGAGGGATAAACGGCTATACGTATCCATTCAGAGAACTTGATATTAACTTCTATGATATGGATGCGATTGAATTAACAATTATGAGAGCGGTAAAGGACGCAAAAAGTAAAGGTATGACAGGGGAAGCAAGCCTACATGTTAAGTTTGGTTATATAACAGATGCTGATGATAGTAAGTTTTTCAAATGGAAAACTTTCAATGCGGTTAAGTTGAAAGATATAGACGATTTATTTCGTGCTATATATTTATATAATGAAGAAAACCTTGAAGCCAGCGCTAACGGATATGACCGAATTGTTCAATACATGAATGTTGAAATTATCCAAGAGGACGGGGGCGGATGTAATGAAACGGGAAGCGATAAGAAACATAAAACAACAGAAGGAATTCATATTAACCCACGAAGCAAAGATAATAACTGCTTCTTCTATGTCTTCAAGGATATATTGAATTTACCCATGAAAGGTAAATCAAAACTGAATAAAAAAGTATGTAATGATATCAGAAAAGAGTTTAATCTTGAACCCAATTCATATATACCTTTTTCAATAGGATTTGAAATATTAAAAAAATATTGTATTGAAGGAAAATATTTTGAAATGACAGACTCATCTTCAAAACAAACATTAAAAAACTTTACTGACCCATTAATTACTGCGGATGTGCTTTGTTATTTGTAGGACATTACTTTGGTTTTATAAAAAGAAATAAAAATAAGTGTCCTAATTGTTTCACTGAATATTATAATAAACACACCTGTAATAATAAAAGGGTTTCATATGCGAAAGCAAAACTCAGACAAAAAGATAAACAGGTAAGGTCATTATTAACTTCCTTCAAAGAAATGAAATATAACAATCAGGATGAGATATTTCATTATGACCTTGAAACATTTACAAGCACATATGAATTACACACTCCTTATATCGGTGGCTACACAATCGCGGATATCGGTTTTAAATATGTAGCGGGTGATAATTCTATATCAAAACTTCTTGATATAATCCTTGAATATGCCGAAAAATTAAAGGAGCGAAATCCTAAGGCGACATTATATGTTAATGCTTTTAATGGTAGTAAATTTGACCACTACTTCTTTCAAAAGGAATTTATCAAAAGAAAGATAAAAATCACACCATTAATAAATAATGGGGCTATTATTTCTATGGAATACAAGAACATTAAATTCTGGGATATGTGTAAGCACACAGAGGGAAGCCTAAAAAAGAACCTTGAAACATTAGGCTGTAATGTATTAAAGGGCGACTTCGACCATAGCAAGGGGAAAAGATGGGAAGAGATGGATGAGGAAACGAAAAAAGAATGTTTGACATACTTAGAGAAAGATGTTATGGGGCTTAAAGAACTACATGACACACTAAATAAGCAGACATTTGATGAACATAAAACAAACCTAACCGCTTTTATCTCTACTTCTTCATTAACCTTCTATCTATGGGAAAAGAAGATAGACGGAAAGTATAAAATACAACTACCTAATTTAAAACAGGAGAAGGATTTTAGAAGGGCTGTATATGGAGCGAGGACTTATCCAAGCAAAAGAAGATTTATTTCAAAGCAATATGAAAAATATAAAAGAGGTGAAATAAGTTTTGATGAGATTGTTGACTATCTTATCGATGCTGATGTCGTCTCACTCTATCCAATGGCTATGTTAGAATTATTTATGACGGGTGAAATCAAGGAGTGCGAAGGTGAAATGAAAGGAAGAATGGGAATATATAATGTTGATTATGTATGTCCTAAAACTTTACTTCACCCGCGAGTGCCATACAGAGATAGCAAAGGTTGCTTGAAGTGGGAGTTAAGAGATATGAAAGACCAATGGCTTACATCTATTGATATTGAAGATATGATTGATTTGGGATATCAAGTAAAAATTAATCGTGGCTATTACACAGAAGAAGCAGAACCCGTATTCAAAGATTATATAATAGACTTATTAAAAAAAAAATAAAACTCAAAGAAAGGCACTCCACAATATTTATTAGCGAAGTTGTTTATGAATGCTTTATACGGCAAAACCATCCAGAGATCAATAAACACTATGAGCAAATATATATCTAAAAATCATGAGTATTGGAAATTCTGGGCTAAGCATGTTATAACAGATATTGAAAAATTCAATGACGAACTTTGGCTTATATCAGGTATTCCCCGAGATGAATATGAAAAAGAAGAAAAAATTACAAAACCCACACATTACGGAGCCTTCATATTAGCATACAGCAGACGAATTATGTATAAGTATATGACTGAAGCAAACCCAGACAACGACCCTGACAGAGACTATTATTATACAGATACAGACAGCATTCAATCACATGTGAAAAACATTGAAAGAATAAAAAGGTTTGGTGATAAAACAATCGGCGGAATGGATGACGACCTCGGGAAGAATTGTAAAATAATTAGGGGTATATGGATAGCACCAAAGTTATATATGTTGGAGTATGTAAAGAAGGATGATAAGGAAACACACTTCCACTTTAGAGGTAAAGGCTTAGACTTAAAGAAATTAAATCCCGCTTCATATGAATTAATGGACAAGGGCGAAAGCCTGACAAACACAAGAGACTTCATAATGAAGAAGATACACACGACCAGAAACAGCAAACAGCAACACATTGAACACTTTAGCATACAACACCAAAAGAATGTAGTAAAAGTAGTTAATAAATCACGATGGTGTGGGCGAGACTTCTATACAGATAATGATAGTATCCCTTACGGATATCAAACGAGTATGATATGTTGAATTTAAATGAAAATTTAACATTGGATGAAAGTATAGTTGATAAATATTAATTAAATAATTAATTTTTTTCAATAAATTTTTTACCACTCTATATATACCAATGTCCGCCCTAACAAGACTATGCGAGAAGTTTGAGAAACTCTCTATTGAAAATAAAAAAGAAACATTTTCTCTTACCGATGTTAAAAAGATAATTAACGACGAAATTCAAATTATTGAAAATGCGCGGGCTGGCAAGCCAAAGGATATACTTTTCCATTTGGTAAGTATAAAGGTAAGAAAATTCAAGATATAGCGGTTATTGATAAGCCATACCTTGAATGGGTTATGAAACAGCCTTGGTTTGATAAATTCACCGACATTAAAAGTGAAGTAAAAAAATATTTACAATAAAAAATAAAATTTTGCTATACATATATCAATGACAGACCTAAGCACAAAGCAGGACTACTTGAATGAAATTGAAAAATGGAACCTTGACGGCGAAATAAAAAAGCCGACCATTAAATGGACAAAGCCCGACATTGTTTCTTTCTATGAGCAATACAAGCCCAATGTTGGGATTTCCAACATAGACGATAATGTTAAAGTAGTAATTCCGTTGGAGGCTATAACGGACGAAGAAGAAAGCACTCCTTTTACGACTGCCGATTTAAAAGAAACGGGGATTACTGAAATAAAGGCTAATGTAGAAATCTCAAACAAGTTTGAGATTGGAGAGATAGAGAATGCTACATGTACAGAAGAAGGATGTATATTAAAGAAAGATGTTGTTCTTCAATATGGTAAGTATAAAAAAATGAAAATTGAAGATGTTGCTAAGATTGATAAACCATACCTTGAATATTTAATTCAACAACCTTATTTTAATAACAAAGATGCGGTAAAAAAATATTTGTGATGATATGACATCTTCTTCTATTAAATTTTTTTGCTTCAATGGTCTTCAATAAAGTTCGCGATTACATTAATATTGCTACCAGCACCTGCCGTCACAGCCTTCTGTGTGAATGTCAAAATATCGTTCGGTGTTAATTGAATGTCATAAGTTCTGAGATTAATCTGTTGAGTAGAGCCAGCATTTACATAAATCTTAAAAATTGTCGTTCCGTTGGCGATAGCGGTTGCTTTTGTGTCTGTATCTACGATTGAAGTTGTGGCATCAACATCGGCAAAACCAGCCCCTGTTAGTGTCCCATTCAATACCATTCTGACGACATTTGACTTAGTATCTTCATTCGTAATACTTACCAAGGAAGGAAAGACATTTGAATAGTTGGTTAGGCTATTATTGAATAGTGCTTTATTCCTGATACTTAAAATGGGGCTTTCAGTGGTGCTCGTTTTTTCGTCTCCTTCCGCAGTATTTGTAATACTTGTATTAATAGTATTTGACCCCTCAATGAATAAACTTGCACTCGCTGTTTTAAGAATTTGTATTCCCGTCTTTGCATCATTTCTCATGACTGCCGTAAAAGGTAATGTTGTATTTCGCAGGCTTACACCATTATTAGCATTCGCATACTCAATCATATGAACTAATTGAAATAATCCTGTTATGGGATTTTCAATATAAAACTTAATAGCACCAAACCCAAGATACTGAAATTGAATTTGAAATACATTTCCTTTGCTCCAGTCTAAGTCTGGCATAGCATAATTTCCATCGCAAGGGTCGTCCCAATCTACTTGGTCAATATAATCTACAACACCTCCCGCACAATGCGCGATATTCATTCCTGCTTGATTTTTGTAAAAATAAAATCCATCGTTAAGGTCATTTCCTATTCCAATGAATGAATAGTAATCTTTTGTATCATCCGTTGTCCATACAGCAGTAAAGCGGGCAAGGACACCCATTCCAGTTCTATATTTTATTCTCCTTTTACTTACTAATCCAGCATCTGCCGTAGCATTGGCAGTTGTTTTCAATTCAGCCATATTATTCAAAAATGACACAGACGATTTTGTTTCTGTTTTTGTCCATATCCTAGTATTAATGGTATATGGAAAGATTTCTTGTAATACTGGTGTTAATTGACCTACTACTGCTTCGCCAAAAGCGGTTTTTGAATTATTAGTTTCAATATTGCCATCATATCCAGCACTGACATTTATAAATTCGCCGTCAGGATTTTGTGCGATTAAGTTTCTCTGATGCATTTTGAGAATTTCACTTCGTGCTTCGCACTTTCGTTTATTCTCGAAATGCTTATATTATTAACATTAAAAAAAAATATTTTATTAAACATCGATGTTTGAAAAACACACGAGAATGAGTGAAACGAATGAGAGTGTGGATTTTCAAATATCTATGAGATCGTAATCATATTTGCCTTAACCTGAACCTCTCGCTGAGTAATGGCCACGGTGTAGTGGTTGTAGGCAGCAGACACGGTGGTCGCAATAAACTCCCATCGTCGCTCAGTATCAAGGCTTAAACCACTGATTTCATTTTGGTCTTTGCTCCATAGCGGGCGGGTATTATCCCAAGCATCAACCCAGAACCAATTGTATTTATACACATCGTTATTCAACAAGGCCGAACCCTCAACCTTTGGCTTCAAATACATATAGTCTTCTTCGCTCGCTGTGTCAATGTTGAATTCTTGCTGGCGGGAACCATCCAGAGTAGTGTAAAAATTGACAACCTTAGTAGCGCCACGATTATCGTTGTCATAGGCTGTGTTCTTTCTTTCTTCTGTGTTAAAAACAGAGTGATAAATCTTCTTCAAATGGCGACCATGACCTCTGTCAAATCGCATAATAATGTTTTGGCTTGTGCTTGCTTGTGTAGTATTCTTATAAACATAGGGATAATCAATATTGAAGTTCATGCCTTCGGGGCTAGCAATCTTCTGCTGGATTGATTGAATGACATCAGGGTTCGTTTCAACCGCAAGAAACAAGGCAAGATTGGTGACATCAGCAGATACAGCCATAGGCATGGTAGCATTTCCTGCGGCAAGATAAGCAGTGCTAAGAATAGTAGCGGCACCATTCGTCACCGTATAACCAGTTCTGTCAGTAGCACCCCACACAATTCGCATGGTCTTATCAAGTGCGAAAATAGTGTTAATAATCATACCCAAAGGAATTTTAACATTAATGGCCAAAACGGCATTCGCTCCACTTCCAACAAGATACTTCGCCTCATTGTAATTAACATTTACGGCGGATAGTGCTCCAACTCCAGTCGTCAAAGCAGCATCATCATGACGACGAGCAGAAATCACTGGCTCTCGCAATAGACCCTGAGTTGCGGCCGCAACATCGTTATTACCATCGGCAGCCGCACGAAAGGCTGTTCTAGTTGCTTCAACAACACTAACGTTAATCAAGCCGTTAGCATTACACTTTTGGAGCATACACCCCCAACCACTAGCATCGCCGTGGTTAGGAAGGTCTAAGAAATCCTTCAAACTCATTTCTGGTTTCCAGAGCATCTTAGTTACCATTCTGAGATGGTTAAGGTCGCACAGATAAACACCGCTACGGGTCTGAAGTTGTATCTGGCTAATTTGTGAAAGGCAGTCCATAAAAATTCTTGAATAAGTGTTGGCGCCCGCTGCTCTCATAGTATAAGTAAAACTCAAATAAGACCGAGCGAGATTGAACGGACGGCTGATAAGGTCAAATGATCGTTCTTGCCCTCCAGCAGTGGTGACTTCAAAGGTTCCAGAACCCTCACGTGGAGCGAGTTTATTCAAACGATAAGAAGCACTGATATAATCAGTCTTACTGAAGTCTAATTCGCCTCCGTGTTGAGTTGGCATTTTGTTTTTGATTTTTAGGCAGTAGTGTAAGTTTATTAATACACAAATATATTCATAGAAAAAAATAATTAAATCAAAAATTAATTAAATTACCTAGATTTTAATAAATTGAAAAAGGATGTAAATAAATTAAAATAATTAGTCTCTCTGTAAATCAACAATGTCATAACAACTCCCAAACCATTAAGATTTATAGCCTGATCGTTTTCGTCTGTAAGATAAAACCTATATACATTATTTGAACTGGTGGATAATTTCTTACCATACTCAGACCCGCTTCCGTCGTATATAACGGCTCCAAATGGTATTTTTTCGTTGGCAGTGTATATTTCTTGTAGCACGTGATTATCTCCTTCACCAACTAAGTCCGATTGAAGGTATAAAGTCTTTTCACCAGTTAAAATAATTACATTTGGCGATTTAATAAAATCATTAGCAAAGAAATATGTTGAGTTTCTATCAAACCCCATTACCTCGTGAATACGTGTATCGCCATCAAATAAAAATCGCGGTTGAATACCTTTATTCTCTGACACACTGAATGTTAATTTGCCATCTTCTGGTTCTATGTTGGTATTACTACTTGAGACGACATAAGTATAATTATTTGGGCTGTCTGCGGTTAGCACCTCCGACAACTTATTTTTTAGATTGTTCATTGTGTAGTTTCCCTCAGGTATCGTAATTAAAGCCTCATACCCGTCTTCGCTAAGTGTAAAAGTATTATATGGCGAAGCCACAGAGTAATATGACTTTGGAATGTAAATATGAAGAATTTTACAATGTGTGGGATTATCAAGCGATTTCAAATTGACTTCGTGTGTAAAGTCGCTGTCCGTACCAGTTATTCGGTTTTTGCTGTTGATATAGTAAATACCACTACTTCGCACTCCCTTATAGTCCATGATATTTAGAATTGCGCTTCGTGCTGTCGCACTCTCGCTTATTCTAAACATCGTTTTTTTCTTTTTCAAAAAAATTAATCGGTTTTCGATGGTTATCAACAAACGAGAATGAGTGAAACGAATGAGAGTGTAGTTGATAACTATCTTTCAAATAAAAGTATCAAAATTACCATACCCATTCTGTGCTTTTAATTTCTCCGCTTCTTCTTCTTTTAAGTCTGTGAAACCCGAACTAAACTTAAAGCGGTTGCCTTTCGCTCGCTCCATTAAAAATCTAATACTATGCCAACCGCACGTGTCCGAGGTGTTTGATTGTTGCTTTACTTGATTAACCTTCATAAGCAGGTATGTGCTTGGGTGGCTTTTGTCAATGAGTTGTTTCATTTGTTGTTGAAAGTCTTCCGTTGGTTGGTAAAGTGCTAATGGGTCATACACTTCCACTGACCTGTCTTTATCCAGACTTACCCATATAGCAATCCAATGAGACCCCGCTTGTTTGTGATTATCTAAATTCATAATAAATCCGTATCGCTTTCTTTTTTCTGGATTTAGTTTGTAGATTTCATCACTTGCTATCGCTCCGAGATAGTACCATCCATATTTTTTCATTATGTCATCTATTTCATTAGTCATTAATTTTAATCCCCGCCCATCTCCCTCCTGCTGTGGTTGCTCCTCGACGCTCGGGGGTATGTTTGTCTCATCTTGCTGTTGTTGCTGTGGCTCCGCAGAACTTGTGCTTGTGGGTGGTGCTACATCTGTCGGTTGTGTCTCCGCTGGTTGTGGATTTGTCATTTCAAATATAAGTTGTTTAGCATCTGGAGAATTTTCAAAACGGGGCGGGTCTATTGGCGATAGCATGCTATTTACAGAAGTTTTTTTTTCTTCATTTTTAGCAATCATTTCTGTTGTAAATTGTTCTAGTTTATCCCATCCATCTTCTGCCGATGATATGTTTTCAGTGATTTTTTGTGTGTATAACCATCTCTTTAAACTAGTGGCGCAGTCGTTTGAACCTTTGTTTTTTATTATAGGGACATTAATGCCTGCTTTTTTAAGGTGATTTATTGTTGTATTATTTTTCATTTTTTTGACACGTTTTTTCTCGTTTTCTCGGAGAACATTTCATCAATAATTCTTCGTCTCTTTTCTTCTTCCAAATCTTTTTCTTGTTTATTTACTTTGTCAGTTATATCAGTTATTTTCGGGGAAGATGTAGTTGCGGTTTTCTTTGGTTTATTTGTAGTTGAAGGGGGATTCTGGTTCGCTATAATAGGCTGTGCAACTGGAGCAGTCAATAATCCCTGTCTATGTCGTTGTTCTGCCTGTAGTTCCTGAATAAGTCGTTGTTCCTTTTTCTGTTCCCTAGATTTTTCTTCCTGTCTTTCCTTAATCTCCGCAAGTTGTTTTTTATGTTCCCTATCCATTGTTTCTTTTAGTTCCTTAGCATCGGCTATGTCTTTTCGTTCTAGCCTTTTCTTTTCTTCTTCTAAATCCTCCCTTTTCTTCTTTTCCTTTTCTTCCTCGTCATGTATTAACTCATATTTCTTTTGTAAGTTGCTTTGTATTTGGTTTCGGTTCTCGTGTTCAAGAGGATTGAAATCAGATTTGATTATTTTTTCTCTTGGTTTGCGGCTAGCCCTTTGCGACTTTGGTTTGCTAATATATTTCATAAAAAGTTTAACGATTTGTAATGTGCTTAAATAATTTGTTTTCTTACCAAAATTAAGATAATATTTTTTACCCTTCTGGATAATATACGGCCTCCCGCTCTTATTTCTATAAACTCGTGGGGGTCTTACCTTAGCCTTTTTCACATTCTTAGTCTTAGCCGAACCCATTATATTATCAAAAAAATATTTCTAGAAACAAAATATATCTTCAACGGAACTTAGCCCCGCATGCGGGGCAGTTGATGAAACATGTTTCAACGGAACTTTACAGCCCCTCCTCGTTGCTTACCATACCCAAGTTTTGCGGCAGTAGCACTAACACTACCAGCGTAAGGCACCCCAACACTACTCAACGCCCCCGCAGTCCTAGAGATTACCTTATTATCGCGAAGAAATTTATTAACAGCCAAGGCAGTTTTTCCGACCTTAGCCCAGTTAATCTTTCCTCCCTTTTGCCCACTCTTCTTCTTTGATCTTGTCCGAGATACTTTTTTTCCTCCCTTCTGTGGCATTGATGGATTGTATCCGATGTTATATCCTGATGGTTGTGAAATTATCACTAGTGATACTGGCATATATAATACAGAAAAATAATTAATTACAAATTTTATTTTTTTACTTAAGACGATAAGCAAAGTTTTTTCTTAACTCATCATCAACACTTGAAACATAAAGAAAATTCAATCTCTCCTTTGTTGCTTCGTGATACTTTTGAAGAAAGTAATCAAAATCAAAAGATAAGTCTAAGTGTTTATACACGAGTTCCATTTTGTCCTGAGACTGGCTTGGAAAGATTAATAGATAATCTAACTGCTTAATTGCTTCTGGCCGTAGGTCATTCAGATACTGACTAGACATAATCACCTTTGATTTATAGTGCCTATTCTTTTTTAACAAATCGCTTACGGACTTATCTCTTAATCCGCTCCCTAAATCATCCAAAACAAAAACAACCTCTGGAGAAATATACTTACTTGGCCTTTCTTTCGGTGCCTCCTTTATCTGTTTCTTTTCTTTTCCAAAGTATAAAAATTGTGGCTTCTCTATTTCTTCTTTGTCCTGTTTTACTTCTCCTTCTTGCTGTTCGTTATCTCCAGCATGCTGGAGATTGTTGTCAAGTTTGTCTAATTCATAGTCTATAACATTTACACCATCCGATTTGAGAAAGGTATATATTGCCATCGGGTTGCCTCTGTTCTTAAAGTGCTTAACCATTTCTTTATAAATGTAGTCCTTGTGGATTGTTGAAGCGATAATAACGATACGGGTTTTTCTGTCTGTTGTCCGTTTCAGTATTTCAAATAGTGCTGTTGTTTTCCCGCTCTTCTTACGGGCAAGCAAAAATATGTTAGCATACGGCTCATTGAATAATTTATAACCTTTTGCTTTTTTGTTTCCATCACCCTCTTGTTTTACTGGCTTCACCTTGACATTGTTTATCTTAAGCATCATATATATTATTAATCAAGAAATTCCAAACACACAACAATTCTTCCCGCTAAATTTCCTGTGTCAATATTTCCGCTGTCGGTTTCAAGGACTTTAAATCTATATTGTCCGTCAGTCCATCCGACAACACCCAAATTATAACTGAGATTTGAAATGTTTGCTGTAGTGCTGTCCGCAAATGTTCCAATAATTCCAATTCTATCCATGTAAAGAATTCTGGTTTTTGTCTCTGTCTGGTCGTTCATATAGTGGATAAACTTAACATTCATTTTGGTTGGTGTGAATGACATTTGAATATTTTTATTAAATGTTTTGCTTCCTCCCGCAAAATCATTGCTCAGAAAAATAATCTTTTGGTATTTATGTCAGTCATGTTTATATTACTGATGATAAACTTTTTAATAATCAAAATATTTTCGCGGACTGCCTGCGACTTTTACTCACGGATAAGTGAAAAAAAGAATATAAGTTGTGTTTATTGTATTCAAAAAGGTATAGATACTAAATTTAAATGTGTGTAAACCTTTTAGTGATTGGTGTATTAGTTTTGATGAAGCACTACCCTTAATGTGCTCAAATGATGCTATGTGGTATAAAATACATTTGTATGAATGCTCACTTCTTACTTGAAGAAGGAGAAGGAAGCACGATGCCGATGAGTAGTGTAAGGAGGCCGACATATACATTAGCCTGCTCGCAAGGCATGTTATTTTTAGCGAGTTTTATTAAACAAATCGTAATGATTGCTATTATAATCATCATTTGAAATAGATACTTAATCATTCGGCTGTCGGTTGGTCTATTTTTCATACAACAGCACGACCAGTTATCCTCTAATTCGCGCTCTACTTTTTTCCTCAGTCTTTAGTTCTACTTCAAGAACACGAGACTTTAATTCTGGAGTTAGTTCGCCATCCATATCCATAATAGGTGGTGGTCTGTGAAGTCTAGTTGTATTATTTGACATTTGAAAATACGACTACTCTAATTTCGGCTAATTGGTTTGCTTGGTCTTGTAGTATATTAAGTAAAGTTTTATTTTCTTTCTCTAAATTAACTACTTTCTCCGATAATTGTTGAACGGCCTTAATTAATGGTGCGATAAACTCTGAATAACCTATACCATAACCGACATCACCACTATCAACACATTTAACATCTTCTGGATTAACACTCACACCCTTCAATTCGTATTCCGCTTTTTGTTTCGGACACGGAACCATAATTGTTTCTTTTATAAAACCGCCAAAATCTAACATATCCATTTCTGTTAGTATGTCTTCTAATTCCTGTGCTATTAAGCCAGTCCTACATTCCTTTTTGTCATCAATCATACGATAGCAAACTGGATTTAACTTATTAATAAAATCTAAGCCTAAACAATCCTTTATATCTTCTTTTTTTCTCCTGTCTGAATATTGAATTGGATTAGACAATACCCATAACTGCCCATCGCTTGCTCTTAATGACATTAAAGCAGTATTTGAATTATTCTCCCATATGAACCCACTCGTTGAAGAACCATTCACTCTAAATCTAATAGCATAAGAAGTTAATCCTCCGCCTCCTCCTGCTGGCGCTGTTCCTGTTCCACTTAATGTTTTACTTGTCCCAGACTGAGACATATAAATCCCCCAGTTTGGATCAGTAGCATCCCATACAAATATTCCGCGGCTACTACCCCCGTCTGTTTGTCCTTGAATTGCTATTTTTGCCCCATTAGTTGATGCTAATGCCGATGATAGCACCCCAGAGTATGTAATCCCCGCATTTGCAGTTAATAATCCTGCGGTGCTTATGCTCATCGCAGTATCAAAGAAAAATCCTGTTCCTTGGGCTATTCCTGATTTGTAGTTGAAATTTAAATTAGTGCCTTTATTTATCTGGAAATTTGAACCGCTATGACTTGATTTCCATATGTCGTTTCCATCGTAATAAGCATCAAAAGTAAGATTTATGTTATTGTGTGCTTGATTCATTTGTTGAAAAATTGGGTAAATGTCGGTGGCTGTAAATGCTTGTATATGTGGGCCTTGTATGATAGTAGGATTGGTTGTGCCAGCGGGGCCGTGTAAATCTAGTCCTCCTGTAAATCCTATTCCTTTTGTTGTGTTGCCGATAATTATTGGTTTGGTTGATGCTGTTGTTATTTTATCGCTCGTTGTTAATGTTGTTGTTGATATACCAGCACTCGCGGTAATCAATCCTTTTGTCCATAAAGTCCCGTTAAGTCCATTCAAAGACATTAACAATTGTTCAGAGCCATTCTCCCATATAAAACCAGTATCTGAACCAGCATTACATCTAAATCGCATAGCCCATTGAATAAAATCATTTCCTGCGACTGCTGAACCACCTGCTAAACTTCTAGTATTCGTGGCTCCTTGATTAGTTGTCATATAAATCCCCCATGACGTAGTATCTGTATCATATAAAAATATACCTTGTCCGCTTCCTCCATCTACTTTATTTTGGATAGATAACTTACATCCTCCATCGGCTGTTAATAATCCGCTGGCTGTTAATGTCGTCGTTGATATACCCGCGGTTGCCGTTAATGTAGTTCCTGTTATTGTTCCACCACTCGTTATATTGTTGCTGTTCATATCCAGTCCTCCATAAAACCTCATACCACCAGCATTGTTAAAACGGACAATATCAGACGAAGCACTTTTATTGTCCAAAAGTTTTGAAATATAAAGCCCCGCCCCTTTTACATCGTATGCTACATTGGTGAATACATAGCCTCTTTGGTTAGCGGTTCCACTTGAATCCGTATTTAAAGTATATAAGAAAGACTGCCAATCACCCGTCGTCTGTGAAAAGAATATGTCTCCTCCGTTTTGGTTTAATATCCTTGCCCCATTATATGTAATATTTCCTCCATTGAAGATATCAACATTATTAAAATCGGCTTGGCTTAATAAGGTCAGTGCTCTTACATCATTTCTTGTTCCATTAAATATTTTAATTCCTGTTATTGTTTGGTCGCCTGTTAGTTTCACATTTTGCCCATCCAATGTGTCCGCATACCCTTTTGTCGCTCCGTCTGTTGATAATGTTGGAGTTCCAAGGTTGGCTATTTTGCTACTATTACAATCTAGCCCTGAAGCATTTACCCAACCGACTATCGTCCCGTCAATAATAAAACTTATTTTTTTCGCAGAAATTTCAAAGTTGTAATATGTTGCAGTTTTCATATCCAAACTAGCAATTGACCCGATATTACTGGTAGAATTGAAAACGATAAATGTTCCTTTTGTTGTCGCATTGATTGAATTTCCCGTTATTTCAACACCACTACTATATATCTTAATTCCTGCTATGGTTTGGTTTCCTGTTAGTTTCACATTTTGCCCGTCTAATGTATCCACATAACTTTTGTTTGCTCCGTCCGTTGTTGCTGATGGTGTGGCTAAGTTTGTTATTTTTCTGTTGTTTAAAGATAGTGTCGTGCCCGTTGCTGTCGCGATTACATTATCACCCGCATATAAATCAACATATGACCCCGTTATTTGTATCGGATACCAAGTCGCTGTTGCTGTCTTTGTGCGGCAATCATTCCTATTTTTGTATCAAAGGCTATGCCGATGCCGTCAAAAGTAGTAGGATTGGACGAACCATTTACTTCCAAAGTTGAAGTAAATTTTTTATTCCCTGCTATGGTTTGGTCTCCTGTTAGTTTAACCACCGAAGTATCAAGAGTAGAAACATCCACGCCATCAACCAAATTCACATTTGTTATGCTTTGGCTTTTCATATCAATACCCGCACTAGCATTTATTATGTTGCTGAATGTTTTGGTTCCTGCTATAGTTTGGTCTCCTGTTAGTTTAATGACAGAAGTATCAAGAGTAGAAACATCAACACCATCAACATTACCAACATTTGTTATGTTAAATCCTCCCATATTTAAACTGCCCGTCATAGCCGTTGTGCCGTCCTTGGCTAGTTTCGTATCGGTATATGCTTTTGTTGAAGCATCATTGTCATAGAATGGCGCGGGCAGTCCGCTGATTGCTGTCGTGCTGTTAAAATTTAAAACATTATTTGTCAATGTCATTCCACCCCCTGTTGTTGGAGCAAAAAGTATGGACGAGCCTACAAAAGATAATGGATAGCCCGTTGCTCCACCTGCCTCCGACGAATATATAGAGCCCATATTATTGTTATAATTAAAGAATAATTTGCCTGTGTTTGATGGATTTGAGTCTTTTACGGCCACATAAGTAGTAAATGTTTTATTCCCTGTTATGGTTTGGTCTCCTGTTAGTTTAACGACAGAACTATCAAGAGCCGAAACATCAACACCATCAACAAGATTAACATTTGCTACATTAAAACCCCCCATATTTAAATCTCCAAACATCATAGCGAGACCATCCAATCTTAGAAAAGGTGAGTTTGTGTTTCTCCATTGCCCCGTGCTATAAATGAGTAGTTGGTTATCGGCGGGTGTGCCTGTAATCAAAACATCGCTGTGTGTATTAATTGAGCCATCCGCGGACACTTTATCATTATTGTCTTCGTGCTCTGATATCCAAGTATCAACATCTTTGGTATTTAGTAAATTAACTCCCGTTATATTCAAATTACCACCCATACTAATGTTGCCGAATTCATCCACATTTATTGGAAATGTTTTATTTACCCAGTTTATTGAGTTATATGTTAGATAACTATTCATAGCAATTGGTGCTGTTATGACTACATCAGAGAGTGTATCAATTGAGCCGATTGTTGTATTTCTCCATTTACCATCTACATCATTATATGTTAAGTATTGCCCGACCACTGGTGCGGATATGTTTGTGTCTATGAGATTGTATAGACTGGTTTGGTGCGGATTACTTGTATTGGAGCGGTGTTGAGTTGAGGCTTTAACTTCGTCGTTGTCCCTTACTCGTTGCTCTGTGTAGTATAAATTTTTTCCTTCTTTGACATCTGTTGTTGATTTGGTAGATAATCTTGTGTCAAAGCGGTTATCAGTGAAATAAAGATTTACGGGTTCGGCATCTTCTGGCACTCTGTCTGTGTTTAAGCCTACTATGTTAGTGTTGGTAAGGTCTAAGTTTTTTATGTCTAGACTATCAACAGCCAACTCATTAAGGCCTAAGAGTGATTTATATTGCGACATATTATATTAATAGTTATTAAAAAATACTAAAATATATTAATCTTAGTATAGAATGCCGTCCGCTGAAGCAAGTCGTAAGAACTGGGGTAGTGCTGTGGAAGGAATAAAAGCGAAAGCGAAACAACGAAAGATGGAGCATGCTAAAAATGTATTAGCACAATACCGAAATGCTGTAAAGCAAGAAGATGAAGATATGGAGGAACGAATAAAACAAATTGAAGAAAAGAACTTGGCAAAGGATATTATTACTGAACGAGATAATGATAGCCCAGAGGAGAAGAGTGATAGTGAGGATGAGGTTGATTTCACTGATATAATTGCCGAAAAGATGGCGAAAATGAAAATCAAAAGAGCGAAGGCGGAGACTAAGAGAGCGAAGAAGAGCAAGAAGCCAGATCTATTTCGACGCGGAGAGTGAAGAAAGTGAAAGCGAGAGTAGTGAAGAAGAAGATAATCTATGTCGCTCGCGAGATAGATTGAAACCGAAGAAGGGGAAAGGAAAAAAATCAAATAGTAAAGTTTTGGTCAATGTATATAATACAGAGAAACCAACACGGAGCGAAACTTCAAGCGACTTAAGTAAGTGCTTCCTCAAATTCTAAAGATATGAGTGAGGAAAGTCAACTTGACCATAAACATACAATTATTAATACACAGAATGCGGATAGCCAATTAGAAGACACACCAACTGGAGAAGAAATTCAAAGAACAAAAGAAGAAGAAGCCCTTGAAATTCACCACCAGAAAAAGAACCCAAAAATATGGAACACGATATGGGTTGATAAACCATTAGACCAAGTTTTCTTAGACTTAGCAGATATGAGTAAGATAAAAGATAAGAAAGGCAATAAGGGCTATGCTTGGATGCTCGTTTGGATTGATTGTCATTCCCGATTTTTAATAATCATTCCACTAAAAAATAAAACAGCAAAAGAAGTATATTATGCTTTGAAATCTATACCTTATAAACCGAAGTCAATTACAACTGACAGCGGGGGAGAATATAAAGGCGCTACTCGTGATTATTTTGTTGAAAATGGAATTAAACACGATGTCGTTGAAGTTGGCGACCATAGAGCGCTTGCGGTTGTTGATAGAGTGATAAGAAGTATTAGGAGATGGCTTGACCTTTTATTTGAAACTAATCGCAATTTTGACTGGGTAAGTTATATTCAAGACTTAGTCAATGCGTATAATCATAAACTTCATAGAGGAATTCAAGCCAAACCTGTGGATGTCTTTGCTAGAAGCGACAAAAATAAACAGAAAATCACACGTGATAATTTAATTGACGACTATAGCATAGGCGATAGTGTAAGAAAGGAAAATAAAAGAAATGTTTTTTCAAAAGGTGGTAAGACTTTCAGCAAGATTATTTATAAAGTCAAGGGACGCTCTGGCTTCAAAATCATATTAAATAACGATGAGTTGGTAAGCCCCCGTGATTTATTGAAGACTGATTTTATTAAACCAATTGACGAAGAAAAAGATATGAAGGAGCAAACTAAAGAAGTAATTAAAGAAAAAAAGACAAAAGAATTGCTAAAAAGAGAAGACATTCAACCAGAGAATATCAGGAGTAGTAAGCGAGAAAAAAAGGCAAAGGTAATATTAGATTTGTAAGATACAAGAAATTCAACTTAGGCAAAAAAAATAAAAGGTTCGTGCGATGAGGGAAAAACATCCTTCGGAATTGAACCCGCAACCGAAAATCTCAATTACTACGCCGAACCCATTAGTTTTTCCTACAACAGAACCTACCAGTGATACAGGGAAAATGGTATTTGAAGTATTTGATATGGACGAAAAAATGAAAAAAAATAAAAAGGTTAATTATGTAGAGCAAGCGGACATCCTTCGGAATTGAACCTGCGACCTAAATTTTCAATGATTACGTTGAACCCGTTAGTCCGCCCTCCACACGAACCTGCAGGTGATAAAGAAAAAAAGGTATTTGAAGTATTATCCAAAAGTCTATTTTTCTCATCAAATTCTAGAAAATTCTATTTCCGCGAATATCACCATGCGACAAAATTTCACTTTTTTGTTGCTACATTTTTTCATTTTTTGGGTTTCAGTGTCGCAGAGGTTTCAGCAGAATTTCGCTTTTTTGTTGCGGCAAAATTACACTTTTTTGTCGCAGTAATGGACTTAATTCCAAGTAGAAACAAAACTAAAACAGATTGGTTGGAGGAATACGAAATTCGTAGACCTTGTAAGGATAGACTAAATAAGGATAAAATCGCTTGCGAAGAAAGAATTTCAAAAACTGATAAAGAAATTGCGCGTCTCGTTGAAAAGAAACAATCAGACATAATAAAAGTTGATGCTATCAATGAGATGTTAAAACGAATGACTATTGAAAGTAATGAAGTAGATGAAGACCGAATTATTCGCTTGAGAAAAAAGAAATTGGAAAAAAAATAAACAAAGAACGAGATAATTTCTCTAAGTGGAAAAATGACAATCGTGGCCAACTTTCCGCTATTGTCATGAATAGAATTCTCGCTGATATTGAACAAGAACATTTATCGTTTAATTCTTCGTTTAACAAATACTCTAGTGATGGTATTAATGAATACGTAAATGATAGCATTAATGTTAGTATTAAACGCGAACATAATAGGAATATGCACAGAGTCTTCAGAACCGAGAGTGCGGATAGCAACTCGGATTAAAAAAGACTTTGCGTAAATGGTTTTCTTAAAAACCAAGGGGTTTAACACCCCACTCTCATTCAGAGAAATTTCTATTACACATGCTTTTTGTGTGTGTAATAGAATATGGGAGAGCCTGAAGAATTGGTTGAAGGAGTTGGCGAAATGAACATCAATCCAACTCCTGCTCCTACGGGTAAGTCCTAATTCTATCATTTCTATTTAATAATAATGAATGTGGTTGCAGGTTTTTGGAAACCATGGGGAGAAGTTGAAGAGAAAGCCCCTACTGAAATAAAAAACCCCAAACTAGTTAGGGTTCCGAAGGAATTCGCTGTGCTTGGGAGAGAAAAAATAACTTCCTTTCAAGCGGAGCGAAAATATTTTGTTCGCAACCCAGCGGAGAGAAGTGAGAATTATTCGTTCGCTTGGGTAGAACGAGATGCAACCATGAAAAATCCAAGGAAGAAAAATTTCTTTCTGGCTTCTCTTGGCAAGGAAGAGGAGGAAATTCTCGTATTTCCTTCTCTTTCAGCCTTGACGAAGAAGGTTGGAGGTGATGAAAGTTCAATCAATTGGATCGTCCCACTTGAGATGTAAAAAGTCTATTTTTTCAAAATGGACATAAGTTTATTAAAATGGGGTTTTCTCTCAGTGCTAGATTGGGGGCTCTTTGGGGTGTTTTGTGCTCTTGTATTGATTGTGCGCCAAATCAATAGGAGAGCGCCAAAACACACAAAACGAAGTCAGGAATTTGCGAAAATTCATGACGAGATTTTGTGTATCAACTACTACCAGTATCACTAGATCAGCAAAAAATGTGGCAAAAACTTTCAAGTACAGTAGCTGCAAATATTTTTGCTATGTATTTGCCACTCATTTTATCACTTTTTTTGCTGGATTTTTACTGTGATTTCAACATCTCAAGTTGAATTACATCATAAATTAATAAAAATTTTAATTTAAATTATGCTACATCATACAGCACAATTGTGCGGGTGGCACCAGTACTTGAAATTTACTGACACTTGCCACTCATAATTTCACTAAGTCAATAATATATACGTGACAGAAACAAAATAAATCCTGCAGCGTTTACTTTCTAATTCATTTAAATAATCACGGAAAAGCTAAATTTTAATTGATTTTGAATATTAATAATTGATTTATCATAGTCACTTAACTTTACCGGTGTTACTTACGGATAACAGTTTGAATTTACGCAAGGACTGTTTCAATATAAGTATATATTAGTCACAAGGATCACGATTTAAAGCAGTTACATACAAATACTAATTGGTTGATAAACAGAAAGTAATAATATCAATAATTCTAAACTTTGTTGATATGACTTACGAAAATAATACTTGTCACATTCCATCACGATTCTAAACAATTAAATAGAAGTAGAAGTAGCAGTAGTAGTAGTAGAAGTAGAAGTAGTAGTAGTAGTAGTAGCAGTAGTAGCAGTAGTAGTAATAATAGTAATAGTACCAGTAGTAAATACTTCTAGTAGTAGTAGTACCAGTACTATTATTATTATTATTATTATTATTATTATTATTATTATTATTATTATTATTATTATTATTATTATTATTATTATTATTATTATTATTATTATTATTATTATTATTTTGACACCGTGATAGCACAGTGTTCAAGTTCTACCATCTGTGCCCTGTCGCCAGTTCGATTCCAGTCGGTGCCACCAGTATTTTCATTGAACATACCGGTCCGTCTGGAAGTGTTGGAACTGTCCTTGCGGGGGTGTCATAGAGCCTATCGTCAATTCTTCGTACTCCCCTCACGGGTGAGACGATGGAGGCGCATGTGCAGATTTGCATCAGCCATTGACAGAGAAGCACTATTATTATTATAATATTAAAATTTATATTATTATTATAGCAGTAGACGTAGTAGTAGTAGTAGTAGTAGTAGTAGTAGTAGTGATAGTTAATAGTAGTAGTAGTAGTAGTAGTAGTAGTAGTAGTGGTAGTAGTAGTAAATAATAGTAGTAAGCAGTAGTAGTAAGTAGTAGTAAGTAGTAGTAGTAGTAGTAGTAGTAGTAGTAGTAGTAGTGGTAGTAGTAGTAGTAGTAGTAGTAGTAGTAGTAGTAGTATTAGTAGTAGTAGTAGTAGTAGTAGTGTAATGCCCCCAACGATAGCTCGTAGAAAGTCGGTAATACAACCAAACACAGTCCTCAAAAGATGAGAATGATTTCTCGTTATATTAGCTCAGTGAAGCCGACAAGGAAAACGGCAACAGACCAGGAATAAAATGGCATCAGGTCCAATCCGGACAAATAATACTGAAAAACAAGCTGGTGCACCTGTCACCAGGAAAAGGTACTTTTTACCGGCTATCCGGGGGGTGATGCCTACAGTACCCCCTCCCGATTTTATGACGGAAATAGCATTTTCGTCATACAGCTTCTGATTTCTTTCTGCAAATAGTGTGCGCTATGGAGTCATGCCACACAGCGCATCGACCCACGGATAGACGCTAAAAGACGATAAATATATCCTCATACGGCACGTCAAAGCGGATTCTCTAGCCTTTCTTGTAAATTTTGAACTCCTTCCCCTCAATCTTTTTTTTTTCTTTTTTTTTTTGGCAGTATGTCAAGAACAAACGTACTATTAATAAAAAATACAAGCAACGTGGTGCTTTATTCCCCCCTTGATCTCCTTCTTCTTCTTCTTCTTATTATTATTATTATTATTATTATTATTATTATTATTATTATTATTATTATTATTATTATTATTATTATTGGACACCGTGATAGCCCAGTGGTCAAGTTCTACCATATGGGCCCTGTCGCCAGTTCGATTCCCGTCGGTGCCACCAGTATTTTCATTGAACATACCGGTCCGTCTCTGGACCAGTATTTTCATTGAACATACCGGTCCGTCTGGAAGTGTTGGAACTGCCCTTGCGGGGGTGTCATTAGAGCTTATCGTCAATTCTTCGTACTCCCCTCACGGGTGAGACGATGGAGGCGCATGTGCAGAAATGCATCAGCCATTGACAGAGAAGCACTATTATTATTATTATTATTATTATTATTATTATTATTATTATTATTATTATTATTATTATTATTATTATTATTCTGGAGGGGTGCACAAGATGGCACTCCATGGGAAGAGGAGGTGGTTGGGCCTCTCCCCACGAAGGTGACCGCTTGGGGAGGGCGGTCACCGGGATATGCGCAACTCTCAACTGGGCATTTACTCGGTAGGGGTTCGGCCAGGCAGGTTGTGGGGTTGTCTGTTGGATTGTTGGTTGGCTCGTTTTTCTTGGCTGTTGGTTTGGGTCTGGTTTCCTAGTTAGCCCATTTTCGCCGAATTTCCTGCCGAGTAAATGCCTGGGGGCTTCCAGTTCCGGTTTGGTGATCTTGTTGAGGTGAGCTTTCGGAGGAAACAGTACCGAGATGGGTTGAAGATAGGATTCACATTGAGCCGAGATGGGGCTGAGTTGACCTGTTCCAACTCGGCTCCATTTCGGCTTCATGTTAATCCTATCTTCATCCTATCTGGGTTTTGTCTCCTCCCTATCTTCGCTTCTTCGGGGTTGCCTAACTGGAACACATGATGAGCGCACGTTGGAGAGGGGCTTCAGTCGGTCCCAATGCCTTGCCAGTGCCTTGCTGCGTTGCCGTGCCTTGCCCCATGCAGTCACACCCTCCACCGTTGCATTTCTAACTGAGCAGCTTCGGCTGGGATTACTATACTTGTCTGTAAGACCCTATAGGTACCGCTAGGTTCGCGCCTTCTATACCCACGTGGGGGAAGGAGTTTCAGCGGCACGCCGTCCGATCTGGCTCCACTCGGGGACACCCGTACCTCATGATGTGTATTGTTAGGAGCAGCTGAAAGTCCATAAGGCATGAGAGTAGAGGCGTTGGCGATGCGATGGTGTGTGTAGTGCGTGAGGCAGGTTCTGACGACGCTGGGGGTGCTGGCGGGCGCCGAAGGGCACGAAGCGACGCGGCAGCGTCCAGTGACGCCGGCGGAAATGCGTGTAGTGTGTGTTGCAGATACCGCCGATGCTATTTGCATGGACGGGCGCTTTCCTCGGCGTAAAGAGGCGCGGCGGTGATGGCCAGCGACATTGGCCGTCTACTACTCTCAATGGATTACAAATACGCGAAGCACGGAGCTACCACTGTGGCCCTTATGGGACAAGGTAGAATCGCCGAAGACCTGGACAATCCCCGTGGGAATGCCTCTTCGACGGGCTCTGGCCCGATGTCCCAGGATGGGAGGATGAGGGCTCGCGTATATGACGGAATTCCTGAACCACGTGGAGAGGCTATCTTAGCTGCGCCTCATCCTTCCTCCCCAAACCTGGCACACGGGTCGGCGCTTCAACATAAGGCGAGCGGCGCTATATGGCAGATGGCACCGCCGCCTCGACGGTACCGGCGGGTAGATCGGTACGACAAGGACGGGCGTAATCTGATTGTCTGGGGGCTCTCAGAACGCGCCAATCTACAGGAGATCGCCTCCAAAATGAGCGGTCTTGGTCTGGTGGTCCCGGTAATGGAGTGGCAAGGCCAGCGAATGTCTCGTCACCTGGAGCTGGTCTACGAGGACGATGACAGCAGGCAGACGGCGTTGCAGCAATTCAAACATCTCAAATTCTTCGGCAGAGGGGTCAATGTGGCCCTTGGGCGCAGGTTCAGGGACAGGGAACGTGTCCGAAGGCTTATTCGCATCCATCTGCGTGGGGAAGCGGCGGTCCGGAAGGAGGAAGCTGCGACGGGATATGGCGTCTTGCCTCTGCATGAAGAATGTGTCGATGATTTGCAGGTGGTGTCTTCGGAATTGGCTGCCGATGCACCTAAGTGTGTGTCTGAGTGTGCTGATGTGTATGTGGTGCCCCCTGCATTCGGCGGCCAGTGCAGTGGGGACCAACCTGCGCAAGCACCTGCAGAGGGGGGCAGCACGAGGGCGGAAGCCAAGCGCGGCCGTCGGGTCCGGAAACGAGCCAAGAAGCACCGCTCCAAGCAGTTCGATACCGGCTTCAAGCTACTCGTCGCGAGTCACAACTGGCAGGGTAAAACGGGATACGACAACGTAGCACGGCGGAAATGGGCATCAATTCTACAAGCACGAGGGCTGGCTAGTCATCGGGGGCTCAGGAGCACCGCATGGGCAAGAAGCAACTTTCCAAATGCAGCCTGGATGGATTC
>WBZZ01002192.1:25000-75646 GCA_019918135.1 Paulinella micropora | reverse complement strand
TTTTTTTTTTGTTTTTGCTCCTTGTCACAGGCCGACAATTGTTTATAACGATGATTGCCCACTGCAACAGCAGCCACCGCCGCCGGCAGAGGTACGTTTCCGCAAGTGTGCCCGTTGCCTCTACGTACTGCGGCCGGGAGTGCCAGAATGCACACTGGAAGAGCGAGCACGGCCAGCTCTGACCGTTCTTGTTCGCTCTCAGCCACGTGTACGTGTGTGAATTTGCGTGTGTGTGTGTGTGTGTAAAAAAAGGAGAGTTGACTGTGTACGCGTGTGTCTGTGTGTGTGTTGTTTGTCTGCGAAAAAAAAACCTTACCTACACTTTTTCCCCCGCTGCAACCCTCTCCCCGTTCTAGTAAAGGCAACTAAAGGCTCTATGCAGAGCCCCCCCTCTCCAGTCTTTTGGCTTTGCTCAATGCTGTCAACATTGGTTGCGGCAGAGGTGGCCAATCCGGGGTGTGCACAATGGGCTCGCCATTGCGCAAACCAATGTTGGCAGCATTGGATTCGCCTAATGGGCTGTAATCGAGGGGAGGGCCTGCGATGCCGAAATCATTGGCAAACCCAATGTTGGCAGAATTGCGCAACCCAATGTTGCCAACATTGGTTTTGCTCAATGTGCTGTAATCGAAGGGGGCCTGCGATGCCGAAATCATTGGGCAAATGCAATGTTGGCAGCATTGGGCAAACCCAATTTTGGCAGAATTGGGTTCGCCCAATGGGCTGTCGAAGGGATGGGGGGGCCGCACCTACATCGTTGGGCAAACCCAATGTTGGCAGAATTGCGCAAACCCAATGTTGACATTGGCTTTGCTCAATGCTGTCAAGTGCCAACATTGAGCCAACATTGAGCTCAATGATGTCGGCCTCTCTGCAGGGTTGGCCCCCCCCCTCTCTGTTGGATCTCAAGGTACACCCTGTGTGTGTCAATGGAGTTTTTCAATGTTTGTGTGCGTGTGTGTCTGTCTGTGTGTGTTTGTGTGCGTGTGTGTCTGTCTGTGTGTGTTTGTGTGCGTGTGTGTCTGTCTGTGTGTGTTCGTGTGCGTGTGTGTCTGTCTGTGTGTGTTCGTGTGCGTGTGTGTCTGTCTGTGTGTGTCTGTGTGTGAATTTGTGTTTGTGTGTGTGTCTGTGTGTGAATTTGTGTTTGTCTGTGTGTGAATTTGTGTGAATGTGTGTGTGTTGGTGTGTGTCCCGAAGAAGTAAAGTAAAGGCTGAAACAGCCTGTCAGCTTAAAAACATTTTGACATTGGGGGGATGTCTGCGCAAGAACAGGTTTCTCCCCACCCTTCCCTCTCCCTCTTCGCGGGCGAAATGAATGACTGCCTGTCGTCATATACCTAGGCGCACAATATGCACTTTGGTTTTGTTAGACAGGAGCGTCTGGTTCAGTACGAGGCGAGGAGGAGGAGCTGCTCTCGTTTATGTCGGGGCTCTTTTTGGCAAGGACGCGGCCCTCGCTGCCCATCTGCAGGCAGGACGGCTGCTGTGCACAAGCACTGGACGATAATCTCTATTGCGTGATGGACCTTGCCTAGTAGACCAACGAAGCGTTCGTGCTGCAGCTTATATATTCTCGTCGCCGTTCTACGACAGGTGCCAGTTGAGCCACCTAGTCTCTGCGCTCTTGTACAAACTACAAAAACACAAACAGTCACACCAAAAAGGTGCGACGTGGCATGGTACGACCCTAGCAGAGTGTGCCTGGGCAGGCAGGGCCAGTAGACAGTGGAAGCCATTTCCCGGTGGACCCTTGCCATGTCCCCGCCGACAGGTCGCTAATGGCTATTGAAGCACCCCGGCGCAGCCAGCACGAGGACGCGTTGCTAGTGTGCCGCGTACCCGTGAACCTAAAGAAAAAAACAAAGCCCGAAAAACAACAACAACTAGTGCTGCTGGACGAGGACACACAAAAGAAAAAAAAAACGGGCAGGGTATGGAGAAGAAAGCGGAATAAGAAAAAAAAACACACAAAAGGAAGGGCGGGAGGGGGTGGAGGAGGGGGACAGGTGCTGCATGGCCAACAGCCGCAAACCCGCGAGCTTGGCAAGGTAAGCTAGCATGACGTCGTCCTCAGAGCCGAAGTCTGCGGGGCACCTAAGCATGACCAGGTCCAGCGCCTCCACGGCCGCGAAGGGCAGCACAATGACCGGGCCCAAGGGAAAGTATTCAAAGTAGGTATTACCCGCGGACTGATTGTAGCAGCGCCCGCGGAAAGATTTGCCACGCCTTTGCCGGTGGAACAATGCCACCTTGCCCACCACCTCGTCGGCGCGTGCTCGCCGGCTTCACCAAACCAAGAAAAAAGAACACGCACACACAGGCGGCCCTCTCGCGTTCGGAGTCGCACACAACAACAAACAAAGAGAAGGAAAGAAAACCATATGTCAAACAGCGCGCGCGTGTCGATGTAGTCGTCGTCGTCGGCCTTGACCAGACACAACTCGCCAGGACGACGCCACCGCTGCGAACCGGCCAGCATGCTCAGCAGCTTGAAAGACAAATGCTGGTACGTATCAACAAAAGTGTCGTCCAGCACCAAGTCGGCAAACAGCTGGTTTTCCTGTCACAGCATCTGTTAGTCGGGAATGGCCCGGTGGACTTGTCGAACCTGCGCCAGCCGAGCCTCGGGCCCCGCGCGTCCAAGCAAGAACACGCACCTCGAGCCGCTGGGCAGCAGGCTGGCGGCAGAGCACCACGTCCGGCGGATGGCCAGGCGCCGCTCAAAGTGCCCAGGCGCGCTGTAGATCACGATCAAGGAGGGCGCCCCGTACGGTGCGGGGCGCGCTAGCGCTAGGCCCAGGATTTCCAGCAGCGCCCAACAGCCCGCCAGGAGCCCCAAAATCTGATGCATGAGGTGGCGTCCTGTCTGCCCACTACTTCCCATCGGAACAGAAAAAAGATTTCTTTTTTTTCTGGATACCAGACTATCAATAAGGCAAATGTCACCCCCCTTTTTCCGCGCCGGCCCCCCCCCCTCTCCCCGATCCGTTCTCTCTCTCTTCTTTCCCCCCCCCCTCCCCAAAAAAGGCAATACCCGGATCAGGGGAAAAGCGCCGAAAATTGCGGTAAAAGTGCAATTGTCCGTAATTATCGGCGCCTGTGGCATTTGTCGCGAAATTCACCGAATTATCAAACCTGTGTAAAAAACTTTTTTGAGCGATTTCGGCAATTGAAAAAGAGACGAAGAAAATTTTTCGGGAAACGACGTCGGGCGGGGAAAAAAATTAAAGGTGCAAAAAAATTCCCCGCCCGCCCTCGGCTCCCGAAATTTTTCTGTTGCTAAACATTTATTGCCGAAATGTCCTTCGCGAAAAAAAAATTATTGCGTTGCCGCAATTTGCGGTCGATCTGAAAGGTCCACAATTTGCGGCGTTTTTCACAGGTGTCGCGAAATTCACCGAATTATGAAACCAATGAAAAAAAAATTTTTTGCAAAGGACATTTCGGCACTGGAAATTTAGCCAGAGAAGATTTTTCGGGAAACGAGGGCGGGCGGGGAAAAATTAAAAGGTGCAAAAAATTCCCCGCCCGCCCTCGTCTCCCGAAAATTTTTCTGTAGCTCAACATTTATTGCCGAAATGTCCTTCATTAAAAAAAATTTGCTTGCGGTGCCGCAATTTGCGGTCGATCTGAAAGGTCCACAAATTGCGGCGTTTTTCACAGGTGCCGCAAAATTCACCGAATTATGAAACCAATGAAAAAAAAATTTTTGCAAAGGACATTTCGGCATTGGAAATTTAGCTAGAGAAAATTTTTCGGGAGACGACGTCGGGCGGGGAAAAAATTAAAAGGTGCAAAAAAATTCCCCGCCCGCCCTCGTCTCCCGAAAATTTTTATGTAGCTAAACATTTGTTGCCGAAATGTCCTTCATTAAAAAAAAATTTATTGCGTTGCCGCAATTTGCGGTCGATCTGAAGTGTCCGGAATTATCGGCGGATTTCACAGGTGTCGCGAAATTCACCACAAAATCGAAACCAATGAAAAAAAAAATTTTTGCAAAGGACATTTCGGCACTGGAAATCTAGCCAGAGAAAATTTTTCGGGAGACGCCGGCGGGCGGGGAATTTTTTTGTCTAATTTTTTCCCCGCCCGCCCTCGTCTCCCGAAAATTTTCTTTGTCTCTTTTTCAATTGCCGAAATGTCCTTCATTAAAAAAAATTTTATTGCGTTGCCGCAATTTGCGGTCGATCTGAAGTGTCCGGAATTATCGGCGGATTTCACAGGTGTCGCGAAATTCACCGCATTATGAAACCAATGAAAAAACAATTTTTTTTTGCAAAGGACATTTCGGCACTGGAAATTTAGCCAGAGAAAATTTTTCGGGAAACGAGGACGGGCGGGGAAAAAATTAAAGGTGCAAAAAAATTCCCCGCCCGCCCTCGGCTCCCGAAAATTTTTCTTTGTCTCTTTTTCAATTGCCGAAATGTCCTTCATAAAAAAAAATTTTATTGCGTTGCCGCAATTTGCGGTCGATCTGAAGTGTCCACAAATTGCGGCGTTTTTCACAGGTGTCGCGAAATTCACCACAAAATCGAAACCAATGAAAAAAAAATTTTTTGCAAAGGACATTTCGGCACTGGAAATTTAGCTAGAGAAAATTTTTCGGGAGACGCCGGCGGGCGGGGAATTTTTTTGTCTAATTTTTTCCCCGCCCGCCCTCATCTCCCAAAAATTTTTCTTTGTCTCTTTTTCAATTGCCGAAATGTCCTTCATTAAAAAAAATTTTATTGCGTTGCCGCAATTTGCGGTTGATCTGAGGTGTCCACAAATTGCGGCGTTTTTCACAGGTGTCGCGAAATTCACCACAAAATCAAAACCAATGAAAAAAAATATTTTTTGCAAAGGACATTTCGGCACTGGAAATTTAGCAACAGAAAATTTTTCGGGAGACGCCGGCGGGCGGGGAATTTTTTGTCTAATTTTTCCCCGCCCGCCCTCGTCTCCCGAAAATTTTTCTTTGTCTCTTTTCAATTGCCGAAATGTCCTTCATTAAAAAAAATTTTTATTGCGTTGCCGCAATTTGCGGTCGATCTGAGGTGTCCACAAATTGCGGCGTTTTTCACAGGTGTCGCGAAATTCACCACAAAATCGAAACCAATGAAAAAAATTATTTTTGCAAATGACATTTCGGCACTGGAAATTTAGCTAGAGAAAATTTTTCGGGAGACGCCGGCGGGCGGGGAATTTTTTGTGTCTAATTTTTTCCCCGCCCGCCCTCGTCTCCCGAAAATTTTTCTTTGTCTCTTTTTCAATTGCCGAAATGTCCTTCATTAAAAAAAAATTTATTGCGTTGCCGCAATTTGCGGTCGATCTGGAAGGTCCACAATTTGCGGCGTTTTTCACAGGTGTCGCGAAATTCACCGGGATTCCGGGCCGGACAATGTAAGAAAGAAAGGCCAATTTCACGCTGATCCCCACAAAAAAAAAATTATTTTAATTTTTTTTACCACTTGCAGCTAAGCTTTTTTCGCGGAGCGTGGCGTGCCCCGGGGGCGCCCGCTTTCTCTTTCACGACGCCAGCGCGAGCCGTGGTAGCGTAAGCGATCTTTGGGTGGCCGCCCCTCCTGATCCGAGACATTCGCAAACCGGGCCCAGCTTTTGGTGTACTTTTTCAGAATTGAGGCTGCCCGGAGGGACCCGCCCTGTGCCGACTGCAGCCGGGCCGCGATCGCTTCTGCGTCCGCCACCAGCGTTGTTTCATACAAGCGCCCGGCACTGAGGCGCGAGCCGACCGCGCCGGCCGCGGCGACCAGCGAGGCCAGCACCAGGCGGGAGGCCCGGTGCAGCCAGAACCGGGGCGTCAGTACTAGCCCGAGCAACACGCGCAGGGCCAGCAGCTTGCCCTCTTCGGTGAGCTCTTGGCACTCGGGCGACGACGCCCGGTCGATCAGCATACCTGCGGCGTTCGGCGTGTCCAGCATGTGCCAGCACACGTTAATCACTGCTCCTTCCATTTGCTTGATTTCTGCCACCGTAAAAAGGCAGTCGTCCATGACAGACAGCACAATCCGCGTGCTGTTGAAGTTCTCGACCTCTTCGTATTTCAGAGCTACCCAAAAACAAACTACGGCTACGAGCTGGAAGTTTTCTGCGTTGAAGTGAAAGGTTGGTCTCTGGGTGAAGTAGCACAAGATCTCTGCGGCCCGGACTAAACTCTCGGGCCGAGTGCCAAAGTCATCACTGACTTCCAGCAACCACTCCATGACGGTTTCATAGTTCCGAAACCTGTACGGCACGTTTGTCAACTCGTCTTCCACTCCTGCATGGATTGTTCACGTTGCAGGGCCAACGCCCATTCCGTGGGGATCTCGTACTCGTCCGGTGTCGTCGCCAGCTCCGCCGGCGCCCACGTCGCGGAACAGGGCTTGCCGGCCCAGCGCGGCCCGTTCCTCGCACAGTCGTTGGAGCAGGGGGTCTTCTACCCTGTGCCTTTTGGCCCGCGGCGGCACGGGCGTGCAAGCGCAGGGCCCCTGACGAGAGTTGTTGTGCGGTGGCAACAGGACACGCACGTGACATCGCCGTGTCGGTGGCGCGGACGGCTTCTGTTAGCTACCTCCTAGACATCTGCCGCGAAGTTCACGGGGGTCCCAACCCGACCACTGCTAAAAAAGAGCGAGCGCCGGCGGGCGGGGGGGGTGTTCGATTGTGTGTGTGTGGGGGGGGGGGGGGCCAAACGAACATTCGCGGCCGCCAATGAAAAGGGGGGGGGGGGCCGCCTTTTGTTGGATTTCTTTTTTGGTACTCCTCCGTCCCCCTCCAGTGTTTTTTTTGCGTAGCCACAACAACAAGAAGAAGAGGCAGCGCCCTGCGCAGACAATGTCGGACGACGACGACGACGACGAGGTCTTTTTTTGCTTTGCTGTTGTTGTGGTTGTCCAAACGACTGAGCCGTGTTTTTTCAGGTGGCAACAGGCGGAGAACAAGTGCTTGCTACCGTCCGCCCGCACGCCCCGCGACGCCGGCCGGCTGAGCCCCTTGGTAGTTTATGCCACGGCGGTCTTGGCAGCCATGGTGCTGCTGGCCGCCCTGCACACGTCGCTCACCAATTACCGGATCTCCAGGCTGTCGTCCAGCAACGAAGCGCTGGGCGTCCGCGCCAGGCTGCTGGCCAGCGACTTTCTACAGTCGGAGGTCGCGGTCGTCACGCTGCACGCCGGCTGGAGCGGCTACGACTGGGCCGACTGTTCCTTCAGCCGGCCGAAGCGAGACTACTGCCGCCGGCACGGCTACCTGCTGCTCGACGAGCGGCACTACGCGCCGGAGGACGCCCTGCCGCTCCACTGGTGGATGTACCCGCAGGCGGCGCGCTTCCGCAAGCTGCAGTACCTGGAGCAGCTGCTCCGCGCGCGTCTGCCCGCCCCCAAGTACTTCTTCTGGCTCGACGGCGACGCGTTGTTTGTGGACCAGAACCGCAGCTTACAAGCACAGCTGCGGATTGTGCGGCAAACCCTCGCAGCTAACGCGACCGAAGACCCGGTGTTTGTGCTCGTGGAGTCGCGCAAGCGCTACGGCCTCAATAACGGCGTGTGGCTCGTGCAGAACTCAGTGTTGGCGCACGCCGCCATTCTGGACATGTACAGCCAGCTCGTGGCTCTCGGCAGCCACGTCGCCGACCAGCTCAGCGTGGCGCGCTACTACCGGGAGCACGCGGACTTTGTGCGCGAGTCGACGTGGCTTGTGCCCGAAGAAAACGCGTCCTTGCTGCAGCGGTCGTGGGCGGCAGTGGACGAGCCCACGTGTTTATCTTGCATTTGCCCGGCCAGACCATGGAACAGCGCCGCGAAAGGCTCGCGGCCTTTGGCCTGCTGTGCACGCAGCAGCAGTAAAAAAAAATATTTTTTTAAAAAAATTGGTCTGAAGAAGCGGGGGACTTTTTAATCATCAACGCGCCAAGAAAGAAAAGGGATACAGCGTACGGTAGAGGACCCGGCGGCCAAGGTACAAAATGCTATGAAGGCACCGAAAAAAGTTAGGAAAAAAACAATAGCCAAACAGGTAAGGCCGTCGTTGACCTCTTCGGATACCGGTTTGTTCAAGAGGCAACGCGATACACAACACAGGATCAGAAAGACTAACGCGATTATGCCCGCGGTCTTCGCTGGGTTAGGAAATTGTTGGGCCAAGCCCGTGAGCACCACCTCGGGTAACACTCGGCGCCCGCCTGGCAGGTGGCAAAGATGTCCAGGTTGAATTCGCAGGGCTGCGCGTGGAGGTGGAAATCGAACAGGGTAGTCTGGCCCGAAGAAGGCGTCAGCCGCAGCGGGGGGCACACCTTTGTCAGGTTTTTGTCGCTGCTGGTACAATGGCAGCTGCACCAGAAGTGCGCGGGCTGGTCCGTTTTCAACTGCAGAGTGCCCTTGACCCAAGCCCCCCGGGGCACCTCCACGCGCAACAGCCGCTGTGGTGCGTTGGGCTCTGCCAGATGGTTGTCGCGCCTAACCTGGGGAGAAAGGCTCTGACAGCTGTGCGAGTCCAACTCTCTTACTGCCATCCCCGCCGCCAGGCCCGCCCACAACAGCACCGCCCAACCAAGCATGTTAGTTTGTCTTTTCTTTTCTTTTCTTGGAGGTAGAACATAAATGAAACGGTGTTGTAGGCCTTCTTTTGGGGGGCAGGACTGCGCCCTGGGAATGGAGAGTGGGGGGAACGGGAATGGAGAGTGGGGAACGGGAATGGAGAGTGGGGGACGGAATGGAAGGACGGAGAGGACGGAGCGCCTAAGTGATTCCCATTCTCCCATTCTCCTCTCCCTTTACTTTTTTCTCTTCTTCCATTTTTTAAAATGTTTTATACAGGGGGGGGGGCTAGGAGAGCGGCGGCGGAGAAAGCCCTAAAAAGTTCTTTGATTTTGTGGTGGTGGGGGGGGCTCTAAAGTCTTTTTTTTTAGGTCAGCACAAGTTCCGCGCAGTGCGGGAGCAGAGCCCGCAACGTCGACAGCGCAGGAACGAGGGGCTCGGGAAAGAGGCTGTGGGGTAGGCTCAAGAACCGCAAATTCCGTAACCGCGGGAGGACCTCGTGCAGCAAGCGCCGGCTGTCCTGACCACAAGGCGAGGAGATTGTTAGTTCGCGCAGCCCGTGCGTCCTGGTCAGCACCCTGCACACTTGCGAAAACTGTAGTACACCTTCTTGCTCCACCACGATTGCAGTTAGGCCGGTTAAGACAGTCAACCGGCCCAGCTGGCTCCAAACATCATCCTCGGTCTGTCGCGACAACGATTGTGACCCCGGGGCGCAGAGGACGAGCCCGTTACTTCTTACGATCTCCAACCGCCGTAGCTTGGGACAATCGACCACTACCGGAGCGTGGTCGTCAGAAATGCAGAATCGCAGAGATAACTCCTCCAGCGTCTGCGGCAGCGTTAGCCTGGCCCCAACCCTACAAAAGCCCAGCTCTAGCCTACGGAGTTTGGTAGCCGACTCTATGACGGACAGCGGTCTCCCACAATGTGCTAACTTCAATTCCGTCAGTTTCGAGATTTGCCGCTGGATCGCGGCCAGCTCGTCACGGGTGACAACAATGTTAAGCTCCAGCGCCGTACAAGCAGGCGCGGAGAATTCCCCGAGCCAGCCTAAGCTTGCTGGGGTCAAGCTGGCTAAACCCAAGGCTCGCAAGCTCGGCCAGTCAGTGGGCAGTTCGTTGCTCGGCGCGCAAGGCAGGCGCAGGCTCTCCAGGCGTGTCGCAAATTCGGCCGAACTCTCCCAGCTCCAGTCGTACTGGAGCTGTGGGCCTAGGACCCGTATGTCCAGGTGTCGCAAACGAAGCAGATTGTCCAAAAAGCCGCTGTCGGTCAGAGGAGACCTGCTTTTCAGGACGAGCGAGGTTAAGGTCCCGGGGAAGGCCAGGGCGCCCCCCCATAATTGAAACCCGAGCAGGCTGAGCTTGCGGAGGTGATTACAGCCAGCCAGCAGCTTCGTGAGAAAGCTAGGCACCAATTGGGGGGTATCTGAAAAATCCAGAGTCAACTCCTCTAGGCGCGGAGCCCACACACTGATTGGCTCCACGGGCGCGCTTACCTTTAGCTCTGGGTCGATCAGGACATCGATTGGGTTGGGCTGGAAAACCGACCTACTTGCCAAGTAAAGGCTGCGGAGCTCTTGCCCAAAGCCAGCCAGACGCCTAATAACGGCCAGGTCATCAGGGGCGCACCTCAGCTCTTGCAGTGACTTGGCGTTCTGTAAGTTGGATAACTGCTGCGAGCTTGCCCCCGCAGCATCAAAAATCGTGAGCTTTTGTACGCCCTGCAAGTGTGCTAGCATGCTCGCGCAGTCCCGCCGCACGCCGACCTCGCGCAACCACAAACCCCGTAGAGAACCGGCGCTTCCGAAGGCAATCTTGGGCAGTATAGCTTTCCAACTAGACCGACCTAAATCGGATGGTTCTTCCCTGGCCTGCAGCAAGTTGTAGACGGACTGCAGAATTCGCACCGCTGCCTGAACCCGCTTGTTAGTACAACCGAAAACACCCAAAGCCCAGCGTGCGTCAGGGTCCGCTAAAAGGATTATGAGCTCCAAGAGTTCTGGTATCTCGACGACCTTCAGAAAAAGTTCCGCAGCCTGCGAAGCAGGCTGAACAGAGGTTCGCTGTCGTTTGCTAGCCTCGCGCCCAGCTTCTGGGCAGTGGTGTCGGTGCATAGACTGTGGCACGCAATCCCCGAGAAAAAAGATCACACAACCAACAATTGGGTTCTTTTGTTTTTTTTCCTTCTTTTTCTTTTTTTTAGGTACAACGGCTGTCAAAATTTTTTCGGGCAGGACCGCGCCCTCCGGGAATCGAGAGTAGAGGGAAATGGAGACTGGGGAGGGGGGGGGGCTCACCCACCGCCAGCGTCCCCCCCCTCTCCCCGCCCGCGCCTTTTTTCTTTCTCTGTCAGCTTCTCTGGGTTTTCAATCCAAGCTAGAATTTATTTTATATATATATTCTTCCACGTGTCCCCGGAACTTGTCGTCGCCCCTGTACAAACGACTTACCTTCGCGGTCTGCAGGTCCAAGCGCAGCCTTTGGCGCACTTGCCCGGAAGGCATGCGCAGCAGCTCGTAGTACGGGCCCGTGTTGTGGTGGTCATGCAAAAAGTGGAATATTAGGTACAACTCGGACGGGTCCAGGACCTGCAAGCCGGGAGGAACTCCGGCGTACACCTCTTGCAGCAGCCCGCCCGTCGCAGAGTCCCGATCATAGCCCACGAGGTGTTTACAGGCATTTCTTGAAACGAGCATGGCCCTTAGCAAGGTGTACCTGAAGCTACGCCTCGCAGCAGACCAAGACCTGAGCAGCCATTTCAGGCCATGCCCGACGGTGCGCTGCGCTATGCTGGGCGACGACACAATCGTGGTGACCAGGCGTCCGCAGTCCTCGAAGTCCTTGTCATGGTCCAGGGCTACGCACAGAACGCTGTAACCTCGGTTGTCACAGAAGTTAGGATCCGCCCCACGGCCTAGGGCCCAGGCCACGTGCTCGGCCGGACCGCTACGGGCCAGCCGCATCAGCAGCGTTGTGTCTCCGTTGTTTTCGCCCGTGAGGGGTGTGTCAACATGGACCCCCCACGTGTCTAGCACCGCGCTGACAATCTGGCTCGACGTGCCAAACCTGGCAAGTGCCCCCCAGGTATACCGGTTATGCAGGACCGGGCGCAGGCGGTCCTGGACCTCTTTTTGCAGATCAGAATCCCTGGCTAGTACTGTCGAAATCAGCGCGTGCAATGCCCGGAGGTGGCTCCCCCCTGACCTCGTCATAGCACAAAGGGTCCTGAGACTGCGTAACCACCTTGCACAGCCGTTCATAAAGCTTGCCGGTTCTGGCCTCTTCCGGTGCCGTCCTGATTTCATTGAGCACTTTTTTGAACTCGAGTTTCTCTCGGTCCAGCCTCTGCTCTATCAGCCACCGGTGGTATTTTTTTTCTTGGTCTAAAAGCACTTGCAATTGCTGCCGCTGTCGTGCGAGCCTGCTCTTGGCCGCGGTGTTGCCGCTGTCCCCGATGTTGGCGTGGCCCTTCAGGCCGCGCTCGAAAGCTATGAGCGCCTTTGAAATAGCCGGCAACGCACGTTCGATCTTGCCTTCGTTGCCCGGCGTGAGCTCCAGTTCGCCTAACGCCGGCGTCTCCACGTTCAGCACGTACGTCCGCCCATCGATTTCGTACTCGCACGATTGGTTGACGTACCGCTCGTCGTCGGTCCATTGCATGGCCGCCAGCAAGAAAAAAAAAGGATCCGGTGCTTTTTTTGTTGTTGTTTTTGTACGTGAAATGGGGGGGGGAACAAGAGAGAGAGAGAGAGAGCGGTTTTCTGTTTCTTTTGCTTCTTTTGGATGCCAGCACACCACCCCAGGGGGGGGGAGGAAAGGAAATGGCCGCCGGCCCCTTCCTTTCCCCCCTCCCACACCCCCAAGGCCCAAAAAAAGCCTGCTTCCCCCTCCCACCCCTCCGTCTCGCACGTTGAAATTTTCCCGCTGATTTTGGGTTTTTTCAGCATTCTTGGTTCTTTTTGCCCCCCCCCTGGCCACCCAAAATCTCCGCACTCCCCTTCGTTTGCAATGCAGCCCGCGGACGCAAATACAGCGGTTGAGAGCCTGCGCGCCGTGTGGAACCTGCGGCGCCAGAGCCAGCCCGCCGCGCGCGAGGCCACCGTGCCACCTTTGCTGGCGGCGCCGTCCAACGGGCTGCTGGGCGTCGTGGCTCTGTGCGTGCGCTCTTGCGCCGAGCTGCTGGAACGGGAGCAGAGCGAGCAGCAGGAAAAACGGCGCCTGCGCAGCGTCCTGGACGCGGCTGCGGATCCGTTCGTGACCCCGTTGGGCAGCGACGGCGCGCGCCGCTGGGCCGCCATGCAGCGCGCGCTCGACTCGCTGCTCACCGACGGCTCCAAGCGCTCGCTCGACCAGACGCGCTTCCACGACGCCATGCTCGTCTCCTGCGCGCAGCTCGTCATGGGCAAGCACAACCTCGAGGCCGAGCGAGACTCCATGCTCGCGCAGCTCCAACGAGACAACTTACCGTACGGAACTTTGATCCTTTGTCCAAGACGTTGGGGCAAGTCGACCAGTGTAGCCATGTTTTGTGCTTCTCTCCTTTACACGACCCCACGAATTCGACTGTTAATCATGGCCACCCAGCGCAAATCAGCATCGTTGCTGATGAAGAGCACCCTCCACTACTTCACGCAGTTCGAGGGCGGCTCGGCGCGCATCGCCGAGAATAACGCTTTCAAATTCACGGTTAAGTCCTCCGACTTTGCAGGCTCGCGCGCCGAGGCGCTGCGCACCGGCGCCGTCAGCTGCGTCACGGCCTGCGCCCAGACTCCCAATAGTCTACGTGGAGAGAGTGCGAACCTCGTGTTGATCGACGAGGCCGCGTTCATAAATGTGTCTACGCTGAGCGTGCTGGCTCCACTCCTTTCGGTTGAGAATACGTCGCTTGTTTGTATCTCGACGCCGGCAGGCCACGACAATTACTATTCAAAGCTGTTCGAGAGTCCCAAGGACGCGGACAACGACCCGCTGGACCAGGCGTTCCTCCGGTTCCACGTCGATCTGCTGTGCGACGCGTGCCGCGAAGCTGGTACAATCCGGACTTGTAATCACAAATCACACCTGATGCCGTCTTGGCTAGCGGGGGGCAAACGACGAGCCGAGACTCTCATCAACAGTGACCACATGTACGCCCAAGAGCTCATGGGCAGCATCGTCAAGAATTCAGGGGGGCTGTTCTCGGGCGCGGCAGTCTCACGGTTTCTGGCAAATGTCTTACAGCCCGAGGAGGAGCTGGAAAAGCTCAACTCGAAGCGCCTCGCGGTCGGGGCGTTTGCGCCCCCCCAACAGCTCGCGAAGCTCGCGGCAGCGCGAGAGAGTGCCATTGCTGCGGTTAAGAGTGCGGGCGAGCGCCTGAGCTTTCGTTCGAGACCGACGGTCTACGTGTTTGTGGATCCCGCGGGCGGCGGTGCTTCGGAGACGGCTGCTATTGCTATTGTGCACTCGGAAGAAGGCAAGATAGTTGTGGTCGGCTTGTGTTCTTTGGCCAAAACGCCGGCCGGGGACGAAATTGAAAAAGGGTTGCCGTCGTTCTTCCGCCAACTGCAGGACCACCCGGACCTAGAGGAATGTCATCTGGTCGTAGGTAATCTCTTTGGCGTAATTGCAGACAACCTTGTTTTCTTTTTGCGTGCTGTTTTTTTAGGGATCGAAAACAACTACGGCGGCCAAACTCTGGTTCGACTCCTCTTGGAGCGCTACGTAGCCCCCGTGCTCACAAGCTGGACCGAGTGGCGAGATCCTCTTCAAGAGTCGAAAGAGACTCTGCAACAGAAAAACGGCTTGTGTACAACACGCCATGCCCAGGTAGTGGGAAGCCATTTATTACAAGACCTTTTAAAAAGAAACATCCTCGGAGTGTCGCAAAATTATGTTTCGGTAGGAAGAAGTTCTAAGATAGACATCTTAAAATTGCTGCAAGAGCAGTTACTTAACATGCACGAAGAAAAAGGTGGGGGGATTTCAGGGAAAACAACACACGGAAATCAAGATGATTTGGCTATGTCACTTATTCTCTGCCTGTACTGGTGTCACGTGTCGACTTAGAGGCGTTCTTTTTTTAATTTTATTTTTACATTTAAAAAGAATTGGAAATACAAACAGAAAAAGGAAAAAAAATCAAAAAGTCAGGGGTTTAGCGCAAAAAGAATTTTCGAAACCTTACAGTACTAAGACCACACAGTCGCGCAGCGGTTTGAAATCTTTGATTCTGAAAACTCAGAGATTCCTACAGAGAGGGGAAGGGGCAACACGTGGACATTCTCCAGAGGCCTTCAATCGAAGCAAAAACACACTAACTGTCTGTTGCTGCCTGAGAGGGGGGGGTGTGTGTGGCTAGGTACTTTGCACCAGCTCGAAATGACACAGGCCGGCTTGTCGTGTTGGTACAACGACCAGCGCCAAAACTAGTGCCAGCACAACCAGTATCACCACCGTGGCCAATAAGCGGGCAGAGTATTGAAAGTAGCTATAATGGTCCAGCCAGTCAGCCTTACTGAGCACTAGAGAAAAGAAGAAAATTGCCAACACAAAAATGAAAAACGCTAGGAAAAAGATCGCCATCTCGTCCCCGCGTCTTGCAAATTGTAGCCCGTCAATTTCGAAGCTTATTGGGTGACTGAGCTCTTGCCCCGGAGGGCATTTCATTTTTCTCTGCGCCTTGAGACTAATGACGTTGTTTGGGTCGCTGTGCTTGTAGACGATGTCTACCTCGTCGACATGACCCAACCTTTGTCTAGTAACAGAGGTTAGCCAGTAATGCTGGCCGTGCTGTTGGTTGCGCGGTTTGAGGTGTACAAAGGTCTTCCATTGTTTGTTGCAAGGCAGGGTTAGGTTGCAACTGAGGACCTGGTTGCTGTTCTGGCACTGCATGGCCAGCGCGCTGGCAGCCAGCCACCACCACCACAGTGCGGCACGCATCATTTAAAGTCTTGGTTGACAATTTGTGGCAACGGCCAGATTTTAACAACAAAGAATTCAGTGTCGGTAGACGGGCCGGTGGGGGGATTTGGCGTACAGTGTGGAGAGGGGGACGCTTTTTACCCTTGATATATCAGTTTTCCGCCGAATCCCACGGCGTTTAAGGGCCGGATTTTTTCCACAATTCTTTGTTAAGGGGACAATCCGCTCTCCGGCCCCCCCCCCCCCCCCGCACACCTCTGATCCTTCCTTCCCTCCCCCCGGCCCGGTGAGAACGAACATCTGTTGCTGTCCCTGCGCGACAAAACGGCCCCCGGTCGCCATGCCTGTTTCTCACTATCCTCCCTGGCGGCCCCCCCCCCCCCCTCCCAAGATTTTTGATGAGATAGATGGTCTCCCTTGCTTTAATAACTTTTGTTGTTTTATTATTAGATTATGTTGAGGCTAGGAACGAGTCATCACAGAGCAAGGTTCGCGAACAATATACTTGCGCGGAATGCCGCGGGCCTCGAAGAAATCCTGTGCCTCTGTGTTGCCCGTCCGGGCCAGCTTGAGTTTCTCGACACGCAGCTGGTACTCGGCTGTTTCGGGGAGGACCAGCCCGTGGGGCTCGTCCAGTGTAAACAAGAACAAGTCGTCTCCCAGGATTTCCTGACCGAGCGTGGTTTCTAGTTCCAGCTCCGTTTCGAGGTCCTCCGCGTGGCCCCAGGCGTTTTTCGCCACCAGGTACAAGAACAAGTGGGCCAGAGGCAGGTTGGTGCTGTTCAGTTTGCAGCTGGGCAAACGCGCGCAGACGATCCGCACCACCTCTTTGTGCGTAAGCGTGCCATCAACTCGGCTGAAACGAGCCGGAGCGCCGGGGTTCGCGGGGCGCAACACTTGGGCTACACTGTCCTGTAGCGCAGCGACCGCCTCCTCGTTGGCATCGACATATGCATCCTCGTCTTCTTCGGCCTCGGCCGTTCCGCGCACCTCCTTCGCGTGCACAGTGAGCGACCTAGCCAGACGCTCGCAGAAGACCCGTGCCTGCTCGTTCATTAGCCGAGACCAGCGCGGGTCTCCCTTGCAGGTCGAGCCCGTGGGGTGCTGCTCAGCCTCGGTCTCGTCATCGTCCGAGTGCAACACAGGCACTGCGCCTAGCAAGAGCTTGCGCCGTTTACAGGCGCTCTCTTCTTCCAAGCGTGTGATGGTCATTTGTTGTTTCAGGGCTATGTCCGCCAGCGCCAGCCGAGCTTCCTGCTCTGTGATAACTCGTTCCCTTTCTCGCAACGTCGTGTTCTGGGCCTGGATCACCATGTCCTTGGCCTCGATCGTCGTGTCTCTGGCCTCGAGCAATTGCTGAAGGTGAGTAATCACGGTAGTCTTAAGTGCCAAGCACTCCTGCAAGGCCGCCGAGTCATCGAAGCCCGCCAAGCCAGCGCGCATAGCATCTCGAACTTCGGGTGCCAGCTCCTGTCGTCGAACAGGCAGTGCCTTTTCCAGCGCTTCGTCGCCGGTAGAAGCACGGGTAGCGAGGTTCGCCATCTCGGCGCGCAGGGCCTTGCACCGCGGATGGTCGAAGTACGACAAGACGGTTAGCAGATCCTTGAACCGCACGCAGGGCACGCTCCGGCCTTCGCCGTCCCTGACCTCCCTCGCTGGTGGCACCGCACCAATGTCGGCCCGCGCAGTCTTGTACGGAAATACAAAAAACTTCACGGGAAAATGTTCAATGATATTTTTTCCTCTAAACTTGTGTGCCACCTGGGACCACTTTTTTCTGGCAGAATCCATAGAACAGTCAGTGAACTCGCAAATGGCATCTGTGACAGCAAAGTAGCCGCCCGGAGCGCGTCGAACCTTGGCAAAATCTTCTTGTCTGAGTTTCATGAGCAAGCTGTTTTCGTCCAACACGTTAACAGCATCCGCGCTGCCACTTGGCACGTCAGTTAGTTGGCGACCGTCGTTGACTGTCGTCGGCGTGGTAAGTGCGATTGCTGTGTCTTGCTTGTCCATGTTGTTGTAGGAGGGTCTGTTTTTCGATTTGTGGCAAGCAAATGGATTGTCCAAGGGGCACGATGGTAGATTTTTATTTTTATTGTTATTATTATTACAAATTCCCTTCCCCCCCCACCCCGCCGTCTCAACTTTACAAGTTCGCTTTCTCGTACCAAAACCCTCCCCCCCGCATTTGCGCTACTGAATAGGCCCACGGAGAGAGTGGATGAGGGGGAGGGGGGGGGAGCAGCGCGTGTGGACTTTTTGATGTGATAAAAAAAAAGCCCTCCGCGCATTATTGGGCCAGAGGATAGAGAATTAAGCGTTGCAAGCTGCACCAGCCGCGCGTCTTGCACAAGCTACTACAATTTTTTTCTTGACAAAAATACGCTCATCAAAACCTCTCGCCTGATTTTTTTTCTCGCTTGATTTTTGTGAATCAATGTCTCGACATTCAAAAATGATTAAACAAAGTATTCAAGACTGTTTTATTAATAAAAAATGCTGCTACGAGCAGACCTTTCTAGGCCATGAACCAGCGCAGCACACCGAGGTCAAGCGCGAGCGGCATTTTCCATGTGCAATTGTCCCCATCCCGGACGGACCTTTGCCTAAGGTTGCCAGAACTTAGCTGTTTGAATGTAGTGTTGTTGCATGTGACGCACAAGCGAACCCTCCCGTCCGTGCCTACTTCAAGACTCTCCTGTCGTATTGCGCTGCGATCGACATAAAGTGAAAAGAAGGTTTCAGGCGGAAAGGGGTACGTTACGACCCGCGCGGGGCGCCACGCTACAGGCAGCTCCAGCAGGGTGCAAAACGCTCCTATCCTCGTGTAGTTCTCACTCTCTTTCGGGAGGTCCTTGACATCCTCGAAGCGCAGCCGGTCTTTATCAAAGACCACGTGTCCCTCCAACATGCACAGCGGCCCCAGCCTGCGGCAGGCCACCCCTGTGCCGCTGTGCCCCCAGCGGGCGAGCTCGGTTGATTCGATGGGCAGCAGGCGCGGCGTGCTCAACTCCCGCACCACACAGGCAAGCCGAGAGGTTTCGAAGCGCAGCGTCGCCAACTCCTGGTCGCGCTCATCGCCCTGCCAGGGCAGCAGCTCCAGCCGTAGGCCCGGGGCTAGGATGGCTGACAGGTCGGCGCAAACCTGCAGTACGTTTGCGTCCGTTTCGATCGCTCGGTAGGCCTCCTGCGCATAATCGCCCGGATCCGCCGCGCTCGGCAGAACAAGGCGGGCCCTGAAGCACCCGGCGCCCAACACGAAGGCGCTGCCGCGCAGCACTGCCGGGGGCTCAGCTTCAGCCGCAACCAGCCGTCGGCCCCGTGCCTGTCACGAGTCAAGTCGATCCGAAGTTCTGTGCGCACTTTTGTACATGCGCGGGCGGGCCCCTCTGTATTGCTAGCGTCGTCGGTAGTAGACGGTGCACTCCCCATCTTTCTGTGCACACTCTATGTTTTTTCTGGCCAGCAACACTTTTTTGCTTCGGCTGTTTCTCGGCGGTCGGGAAAATCTCCTTTGCTCTCCGGCCCCCCCCCCCCGTCGCCATTTTCTGTTTTCTCGCGGTCTTCTCCCCCCCCCTGGCGCCCCGCGACGCGCCCCCCCTCCCGTTTATTTGTTGGAAGACTTATACCGCGGCCGCAAAAGCCGGCTTGTGTCGCACAGCGCAGACGAAAAGGACCGCAAATTGCGGCATCGTCGCGCGTCACGAGCCTGGACCAAGTGTTTCGGGGCGCTCTAACCAGACGTTGGCCGCCTGGAACACTTCCTCCGTCACCAGCGCCCCGCCTGGCCTTCAGCGGGGCGTGCCTGGGCAATCTGAGCGCGCGGACCGCGCGTGCTGCCCGCTCTCGGCAATGCACCGAAGTGGCTGGAGTTGTCGTGCCGGAAACGGGCCGACTGGCTGCCTGCCTCCTGCCGCGGCGCGTAGCCCTCTCCCCCCGCAACCCCAACCGGAAGGAAGGAAAATATTGAAATTGGCACCGAAAAAAAATCCTTTTGCGACGATTTATTATGTTGCACAGTATAAAAAAAGGAAGAGGAGGAAAGAAAACACACCCCATTCTCTTTTTAGTGCCAGATACTAGCTTAAAAAACTGTTCCTCCCGTCTCCTTTTGTTTTTTTAAATTAGTATTGCTCATCTGCCGAATCACACAGGCCTCAACCAAGCGCTGCTGGACTCAACGCTTGTCTTTTTGCACCTGGGACAGACGGTCTTATTGTCCCCAATTCTCAGCACACACCCTTTTGAACATCCCTAGCTGGCATACTTTTCGATACACTGTTTGATCGACTCCAGATTCTCGGTCGTCATCTCGCCGAAGCTTGTTTCCTCAAATGTTTTTAGCTTATTGCTTTATCGTCTTCGAGGTTAAAGCCACAGAGCATCCATGTCTGCGCTTGTATCTCTTGATGTATGCAAGCACTGGAGAGAAAAGCCTCTAAACTCGTCATTGAATTCTTTGACGGGCCTGTCAAAAAAGAATCCATCCTTAGCTTGTACTGTCCGCTAAGGTTTTTGGCCTCGGCCTCGAATCTCCTCTCCATTTCTTGCGGGTCTGTCGGCCTCGCGTGTTTTTTTCAGTTGTCGAGGCTGCTGCCTTGGCCTCATTTTCTGACAGGCTTGATTGTTTTCAATTTCTCACACACCTCTTTGAAATTCTCAAAGCTAGCAAACTCCTTGATACACCTCTTGATCTTGTTCTCCAGCACCTTGTCGTTGGTCGAAACCATGTCGCCAAAATCTTTGCCATCAAACTCTGCTATGCGTTTAACGCCATCGTGTTGGAGGTACAAAGACACTTTGGACCCCCATTCTGCGTCTGCGTATGCTTGGATGTACGCGTACAGCCCTGGAAAGAGAGGGAAAAGCCGCTTAAACTCGACATTGAATTCCTGGACGGGCATTTTGACATCCTCACCTAGTGTATAGCTTTGGCTAAGGCTTTCCGCACCGGTCTCGAATTTCTTCTTGGCTTCCTCGCTAAAGTTGCCAGTTCTTTCGACACTCTCGCTAGCGTCGCGAAGTCTATGCCAGCTAGGAATCCTGACAGTGTGTCATTCAGTACGTCATTAGGCATTATGTCAGTAAGAGGGTTTGGGCCTCCCTCGCCTGGTTTGGAAGCGCTCATGGCTAAAAGAGAGAGAGAGACTTGCCAAAGATTTGTTTCTTTATGTCTAGTTTTTCTTTTCTTCTTTCTTCGTCTGCTTTTTTTTACATTTAACAATACAAGAGAAAGAAAAACATGTTTGGGCAAAAGGTCGCGGCTTTTTCACCCCTCCCGGGGACCGCTTCCCCACACCAATTGCTCGGTTTCTGGTCGGTTCCCCCAGCCCCTCCAGAAAAAGCAGGTTTGTGCAAAAGGTCGCGCCTTTTAACCCCCTCCCGGGGGGCCGCTTCCTCCACACCAATTGCTCAGTTTCTGGTCGGTCCCCTCCAGGAAAAGCAGGTTTGTGCAGCGCCGTTACGTCACAGAACGGCATCGACTGGAGTGTGTGGCATGCACAGGATAGTGTGTGTACACGTGGGGTTCGCACACACTGCGTACCGGTACGCACTGCAGCCCGCCAGCGCGGCCACCGCTCGATACTTTGGAGTTGCTCGTGCCGATTATTTTCGTCTCTGCCACTGTCTTGGCTGGATCTCCGACGATGAAGCACCCTTGTCTAATCAAGCAAGTACGTTTCGATCGGGATGAATTTGCTTGGCCGAGGTCTACGCCCCGTTTTTTTTGGCACGTTCGAGATCCAAAAAAGAGTTATTAAAAGAAATCAGGCCTTCGATTTTAGTACCAAAACCTTTTTGGTTTAATGAGAGATGCCGAGCTTCGGGTCTAACGGGGCCGCCCCAGGCCGCAGCTGCACTTGGGTCGCGTCACGTATCTCCTGGCACAGCGCGGGCCAGCCCGCACGCCACTCGGGGTCAGCGGGTTTGTGCAGGCCGACGTCGCGCCCCGCCAACAGGTCCACGTAGTCCAGGTGCGTTTGCACAGAACTTGCGTCGCTGGACGGTGGCTTCGCCAGCCAGTCCGTCACGGCCTGGGTGTGCAGCCGCGCCAGATTATGCCGCCGGATCGCCAGGCACTGCAGCGCCTTGGACCGCAAGTCAGGCACGTCATGGAGCTCGAAGTCCCGCTGGTTCGGGTGGAAACACGCCAGGAACGCGCCTGTGACACGTCGGCCCGTCTGCCACTGCACCAAGATCTTGTAAAGATTTATTTGCATGGCATACTTCCAGTAGTTTGAATTTAACATATCCGCGCAGACCCTGAGCCCCGTCTCCCCGCGCCGGAACGGTTCCTTCCGTATCTTTTTCGATCGCTTCCAGTCACACAGAATTAGGCAATTCGTCTTGGGGCAGACGAACAACATGTCGCACGAGCCCGCCAGGAGGTGTTTGCGCGAGAAGAGCAGCAGCTCTGTGCGCCAGGGGATCCAGCCGCGCGCCAGGACAATGCGGCGATGAAAGCGCCAAAACTGTTCAAACTCGGGACCAAGACGATGCGGCGCCAGCTCGGGCACTGCTGGTTCCACGCTGTTGTAGAAGTACCTACAAACATCAAGCGGGCTTCTAACTCTTGTGTCAGCAAAAAGCAACGACAAGCAGAAAAAGGAACAGTACTCGACGTAGGCATGAAAGCGGGTCCCATCGTCTCGGCCCGCGTCCCACTCTTTGGCGATTTCTTCGGTGCTACATTTGCGGCGCGAGGCCACGCTGCGCAGGGCAGCCTCTTGGGGGAAGGGCGGGAAGAAGGAGCCGTACAGCGACGACACGCTGCCCGGCAGAGGCAGCCAGCGGTCGCCGGGCAGCGCCAGCTGGTAGACGTGAGGGCCCGCGTCGAACGAAATTTGGCCGTCGGTCGGCAGCTTGTTGAGTCGTGCGAGGACGTCCGCCTCTTCTCGATTGGCTGCCAGGAAGCTGTCGAGCCGCGTCCACATCCAGTTTTGTGATTTTGCAAAAGCACGGTCGGGTGTGCGGAGGGGAGAGGTTTGGACGGAAACGGCAAGAGGGAAATGGGTGGGGGGGGGCCGTCGCACCATTTCCCCCCTTCAACATGTTCTGTGGTAGGCCCCGCCAATCTTGTCTCCCGAGACGACGCACGGGGGAGAGCGCCGTCGGCCCCCCCCCCATTTTTGAAATTAGGCAGCTGCATTATTGGCGGTGCCCCCTCCCCTTACACTTTTCCTGCACCTTTTCCGTTTACCACGGAAATACGCATAACTCCTTCATTACTGGAACCAAAATCGCTTTCTATTATAATCCGCGGATGGCAGATATAGAGGACGATTGGATGTGGGAGAATTCGTCATAGAGGTAGCACTCCTCGTCTGTGAGGCTGGTGACCAACGCGCTCGATCCCCCGAGCGCACTGGCAAGACACACGCGTTCTCGTCCTACGAAGACAGACGAACGCCTGCCCAAGGCGGCGGACGAGTGTGCTCCGTATAACAGGAGGGCGCAGCATCGAAACGAGGCCTTGAAAGGGGGGGGACCAAGCGGTTCAATTCTCCTTTCCACTCTCCCCCCTAATCCACCCCCGCCGATAGTCCGGTCCCTGCTCCTTTTTTTTAAAATTCTTTTTGACAGGAAAGTCCTGGCGGTTATGCTGCAACAGACCCGTTCTTTTTTTAAAAAACATTAAAGAAAAAAAAATTGGTGCTGGCTCTTTTTCTGGAGTGTCTGTTTAATTAATCACAACGCTCAGCCGAGGTCGTTGGGTTTTGAAGTCAAGAACCGCCTTTTGTGTGATGGCCGGACATCCTTGAATACGTAGCCTTTGCAGCCCTGCCAGGCTGGCTAAATAGTTGAACGCCCGTCAGTGAGTGCTTGGTTATAGGTGAGATCCAGGCGTTGCAAGTTAGGCGGCAGGTAGGCAAGTTGGTTGTCGGATGTTTGGCAACTCTCCAGCACCAGGTCTGTGAGCGCCTTGAGCTCAGAGAGACCTTTGAAGTCCTGGATGCGGTAGCAAAGGAACAGACTCAGCTTTTGCAAAGTGCGCAAGGCGGCTAGGTGCCGTAGCCCGGCGGAAGTGAGCAGGGAACAGCCACTGAGATCTAACTGCTGCAAGTGTGCCAGGTGCGCCAGTGGTGCGAGGCTATCGTCCCGTAAACCTTCGCAGAACATTAAGTTTAGGTTCTGCAGCTTAGGCGGCAGGGGCCGGGCCCCCAGGCTTGTCACTGAGGTACAGCCTTCGAGGCTGAGCGACGTGAGCTCAGGCAGGGTGGCCAGAGAGGCCAGCCCATTAATCCGCCGACAAAAGCTCAGATCGAGCCTCGTAAGTTTGTACAGCGTGGACAAATGGCCGAGCCCCTCGTCGGTCTGGCGGTTGCCCGCGAGACCTAAGACCCGCAATTGCCCGAAGTTTCTTAGCGTTTCCAGCGCGGCATTGTCCAGGTTGCAGTTGTGAACATGCAGCTTTCTGAGCCCAGACAGTTGCGCGAGGAACGAGAGGCTAGTCAAGCGTGGCAGATAACCTAGGTCCAGGAAGCGCAGCTTGCGCAGGCGGGACAGTGCGGCCAGCCCGTCCATGGTCACGTGGTGCAACCTTGCAAAGACAACTCCTCCAGGCCGGACATGGCGGACAGCTTGACGAGCGCGGCGTCAGTGAGTCGCGTGCAGTCCGTAAGATCCAGATAGCGCAGCTTGGTCAGGGCTGCGAGCCAGCCGAAGGTAGCGGCGCTGCAGGCCCAGGCTTTTAGCTGGCGCAGCTCAGTTTGGCTGCCGATGGCCTCGCACAGGTTTGTGGTCAGATGTCTCCGTCCCAAAAGCAAGGTGTGTAAGGGGGCCCGGCGCGCGCGTAAGTACTGTGCCAGCGCGTCGCCGTCCACTGGTTGGCGGAGGTTGAGCCAGTCATCGGACGGCACTAACGTGGGCTCGAGGTCGCTGTCTGTGGTGTCCGGGACGTCGTGGCCCAGGGCCCGCAGCCCCTGGAGGTGCACTGTTTCGCGCAGGTCCTGCGCGGTAATGGTGTCTTCAGCAGCAGCGTCTGTACGTGCGTTCCCCGACAGCACTCAAGACCCGGGCCGCCGCTGTTCCGGTGATGGTTAACTGCGTGATTGCTTGCCATTCCTGCCAGCGGGCCGCGGGGACGTCGGGGCCGTCTGAATTGAGACGCAGGGCAGCAAACTGGGCTGGGCCTCTCTGGGCTTGCTTGCACACCAACGACCAAGCCGCGTAGAGCCAGCGGGGTTATCGGCCACCAGGGCGCAGACTATTTCCCAGACGTCGGCAGGCAGAGTCAAGAGCGTGGGCGGCTCTGCCGGGTTGAGGCGCCGGTGCTTGTGCGGTCGGGGTGCTGCTGCAGACATGGAGGGTTTCTTTTGACTTTAAAAAAGAGTCTCCCCCGCTTTTTCTTTTCGGCGGGGAGAGGATGTGGGGGGGAAAGCGGCAGTCGCTGGAAAAAGTTGGGGGGGGGGGGCCACCGCGCCCCCATTTCCCGAGCCCCCCGGGGGGCCAAATCCCCTCCTGCCCCAAAACTACAAAGGAAAAGAAAGGAACGCAGCCTAGGAAAAAATGCGGCCGGCGCTGTTGTGTGCTAGCTTGCGCGGCGGTAGCGACGGTCGCGCCACAAACGTTGGGTGCGATAGAGCCCTTTTCTCGCTACCCCAGCTGCATGTTCCTGAGGTCGTACAGCCTGGCCTTGCCTTTAGATAAGCTGTCGAACGCGAGCGTAGCGCACGCCAAGCTCGAGTTCAGGGCCGGGATTAACAGACCGAACTCGTATTGGCTTTTCAAGCAAAAGACCTGGAACATTCATTTGCACAAGCAAAGGGGTACGTACGAAAAGCGGGTCAGACTGCTCCGCGGATTCAATCAGGACCTGTTCATGTCTTGGCGCCTGACTTGCGACCCAAGCACGCCCTGTGCCACGAACTTCCCGTACGTGACAGAAGTGCGCTGCATGAATGACGCTGCCTACATAGCCACTCTTAGTCTTTCCTCGGTCTCGATCTGCTTGTTGCTAGTCCTTTTAGCTTGCTTGAAAGACGAGGAAAGAAACCCTGAACACTGTAGACTGTCTTGGAACCAGAAGAGGCTTGGGGTCGGGCTCGTTACAGTTTTCTTGCTGGTGGCTCTGACGGTCTTTGCCGCGGCCCTGACCAGCCACCTGGAAGTCAACGCCCAGTGATTCTATTTTGTGAAGAAGGCGTTTGTCTGCAACGTGAAAGGCCCCCGACGGAGAAAAAAAAAAGGCTGCAACGGCTTGTATTAAAAAATTTTTTGCATTGAAAGGGGTTCGTAACAATTTTATGTTTGAAAAGGTGAGATTTTTATTTATTCGCAGCAGCGAGCCTCGCACACCTCGTTGAGCTGTAGAAAGCACAATGGGCACACTGGGTTCTCGTCGCAATAGTACAGCGGCGACGGCGCGGGGCCTCGCCAGTAGACTCTAATCCACACTTGAATATTATTCTTGTAAACTCTGTAGTACCCGTAGGGAGCAAGGAGCTGTTCGTACACGTCTTGGAATTTGAGGTGGCCGAACTCCCTAGGTAATCTGTCTGGTTGGGCATAATACAAGTCAGGATCCACTGGGTAGAGTCTTTCCGCGACGGGCCAGCAGAACCTGCCAGTGCGTCTTGCAGGTAGAGATCAGGACGCAACGCCATTGGACTACAGAAATGCTGGTAGGCCAAAAGAAAGCAGGCAGCGTTGGTGCAAAAAAACGACATCACACGACGATACACAAATCGACGATACACGACTGAAGATACACACACACGAAGACGATACACAAATCGACGATACACGAAGATACACACGCACGAAGACGATACACAATCGCAAACGCACACAAAGATACAATCACACACCCACACAAACCCAATCGCAAACACACGAAGACGATACACAATCGCAAACGCACACAAAGATACAATCACACACACACAAACGCAATCGCAAACACACAATCGCACACACACACACACACGCAATCGCAAACACCCAATCGCACACACACAACACACAATTGCACACACACGAAGATACACACACACACGACGATACACAATCGCAAACACGACGATATGCATTGACACACAGGCGTACCTTTGCAAAACTGCTGTTGTTCCGCGATTTGTCCAACAAAGGGAGGGGGCCAACCCTGCCGAGAGGTTGGCCCGTGTTAAGCCAAAAAAGCCCATTGAGCAAACCCAATGTTGGCACCATTGAGCAAACCCAATGGTACGAAGGGGGGGGCCGCCTTGCACTGCCACTTGTTGGATCACTCACAAATCGTTTGTGCATCGTTTTGCAAAGGTACAGCATGTCTCAACGACGTTTGTGATTTTGTGCATGTGTATGTGCGTGAATTTGTGTGTGTGTATGAAATTGTGTGTGTGTATGAATTTGTGTGTGTGTGTATGAATTTGTGTGTGTGTGTGTCTGTGTGTGTGTGTGTCTGTGTGTTGAATTGTGTGTATCGTCGTGTGTGCGCATGTTCTGTTCCTTCCCGTTCTTCTTTTTCCCAAATTCCTCGCCCTCTTTTCTGTCGCAGTCGGCTGTGTGTGTGTGAGCCCATGTTTTCCTTTGTAAACGTGTGTTTTTATCCACCTCCCGCTGTAGTTTCATCTATCCAGGTATCTATTTTGTTGTGTTCGTCTCTTTCTGCTTTTTTCTTGATTCTTGGTTTGTTTGTTTTTTGCGCAGAAATGTCGCTGCGATTCAAGAACACAGCTAGGAAATCGACTGGAGGCAAAGCGCCCAGAAAACTGCCCAAGCAGAACCTACCGGTGGGGGCTATCGGAGCCAAGAAGCGTACTGCCGTTGAAAAGAACAAGGCGATCTCTGCTCTGGTCAACCCGAAAGGTCCAAGACTGTCTGCTACTCATGCATTTCTTTCTGAAAACAACACAAGTGGTAGAAAAAAAAAGAGGAATTGCATGCTTTAGAAAAGGAAAGATTGCCATGGTCTAGTTTTTGTGTGTGTATGTGTATCGTTGCAGAGAATGCGCGGACCGAACCTACCAACGGCCCGAATCCGTTGAACGAGCGAACCAGCACACTGCCGAGCTCGCCAACCGGCGCGGAGAGGCTTACGCAGCACCTGGTGAAGATCAGATGTGTTTCGTTGCGTAAGTGGGGCATCGTAACTCTGGAGTTAGAAGACGTGCGTCCGTCGTCCTTGGCGGAACTGCAGCCGGAGCTTGAGAAGATGAAGAAAGAAATCCTGGAAACGTACACAGACGTGTACGAGCGGTTGGAGAAGGGTGAAGACATAGCAACGATCCCGAGTGCGGTGGACAGATGGATCGACCCCCTCGCACCCTTCCAGTCGGGGGAAATGAGTTGTATTGCGGAGCTGAGCAAGCGGTAAAAGAAAAAAAGACAAGCAAGAAGAAGCTGCCACTTCCAGCGCAAAGAAAAATCTGAGGTTACAGATCTTTTCTTTTTCGCTTTGGGCAGTAAAGAGAAGACAGGAATGACCTTTTACTTTTTTTTCGTTGCTAAAGTCACAATATTAAAAAACAAACGTTGCTTGGCAGAAATTTCGGACTCCAAATAAATAAACGCCGGCGGCGGGAGAAAGCGCGGGGGGTGGGGGCGCGGAATGTGGTACAAGAAAGGTTGGAAAGATTTCTGAGTTGGACTAGTTTTCGAAACCCTCTCCTCCCCCCCCCCGCCCTCCTCCTGCATTTAATACCTGAACCCAAAGGCTTGGTACCATCGCAAAAGACAACAAAGCGCCGTTTACAGGCGTTGGTGGGACCATTTTTTTGTCGCGCCTCATGCCTTGGCCCAAGGTCTGTGGCCCGACCGTCGAAGCGTCCGTGACGCAGCTGTTTGTTGCTACCGCTACCAGCTTTGTCTGTGGCATGACCTGGCTCGTCTCTTTGACTTTAGTGCTTCAGGCCGGATCCTATCTGCGGAAAATCATGCCTATCCTATGCAGGGTTTTGTCGTGGTGCACAGCGCACACGGTCTTCGCCTGCATGTCAGTGTTCGTCAGGCAGCCGTTGCGGCTGCTGTTGTGTGTGGCCTCCTTGTTCCCGCTGGGTTGGTACTGCTGGTTGGATTGCTTAGAACAGTACCCGTGCGGTCTGGCTTACGCCGGACCACCCCGCGGCAATCCTGCGTGCCGTAGAAGGGCCAGGCTGTGCCTGTGCGCAGGTTCTGTGGTACTGGCGGGGGCGCTGCGCAGCTCGGCGCCCTTGCACATCTTCCTGTTGCTAAGCCAGGCGTACGGCGGGTGGCTACTGCTGCACAGCGCTAAGAGGCTGAGCGCGATGCGACTCTTGGCAGTACATCAGTGCGAGCTCCACGAAAGTAAACAGATCAGGCTGATGGAGATCCAAAAGAGGTCGTTTGGCGCGCCACGTTGTGCTGGTGCTTGTCATCGGCAGCTTACTTTGTGCTCTGGCTCTGGCTAGTGACGGGTTGCTTGCTGCGCAGCCGTGCTGGAGGACTTGCCTGGCAGGTGCTATGCTTGGCCGCGCAGCTGCCTGCTTTTACTTTCATCAGCGTGGTCAATCTGCAGACCTCGCAGGGCCTGTCAGAATCACCGGTGCCAACGGTAGGCAGCCCCGCCAACGGCGACACGCCAGCGATACATTTCTCTAGTAACGAGAGCAAGCTGCGTGCCCTGATCGCCGATTTTGGCTCCACGCCGCTAACAGTCTTTAATCAGAGGCGGGTGCAGCAGACAAGCCCCAGCCCGTTGGTGGTCCAAGTCCAACAGGCCGTGCTTATGTTGCATACCAAAAAACGCTCCTGCGACCTGCCCCCGGAAACCTCGCATTCTGAGATGGTGTTGTCGGTAGTGGCCGAGCGGGCTGCCGGCGCGTCCTAAGCTGGCCCCGTCGGTCCTTTGGATTGGCACAGCCGGTAAGTTTTTTTTTTAAAAAAAAGATCTTGGCACCTTTGTATCGGACTAGGCCGGAGGTTCGAACTCTTTAAAGACAGAACAACCAGTGCCGCAGCCAGCGGGCAGGCGGGCTCCCCTTAGTCATTGTCCAGTCCGTAACCCGCTTGTCATCTTCGTTTTCCTTGAGGTTGTCCCGGATTGACGTAGCGGAGTTGCCGAGAAGCGTACAAGTACAGGGCCAGCGGCCAAGACTTCTCCTCCGCGCGCGGCCAGCTCTTTTCTCTGTCCTTCATGGCACGTGTCCTCCTCTCTTGCGCAAAACCGCGCAGGGCTTTCATTTCTACCTTATGTGAATCGCCTGGTTCCATGTCACTAGTGCGGCGTGCTCTCTCTTGGCTGCCCTCCCCTCTCCCTCCCGTGTGGTTTGATCGAGCCTGCCCCCCAGGCACCGGTTTAATTAAAAACGCAAGCAAGCTGTGGCTTGCCCACCAAAAAGGCTTGTTCCCGACGATCGGTCCCGCCGGAAAAAGCACGAGGCATCTCAAAGCGCGCCCAGCTCGACCAGTTCACTCGCGTCTGCGGCTAGGCCCGCGCGATCCCCGGGCCCCCGCGCGCGCTGCCCCAGGGATTGCAGCGCTTCGGCGCCCCGCCTGGCTAGCGGCTCGAACAAGTCCGCGAGTCTAACAGCTCGTTGCCTCCCGCTGCTGCGCACGGCGCGCCCGGGCACGTGCACCGCCTTTTCTTCGTCCTTCATAAAATAGGACTGCCAGATAAACGAGACCAGCAACAGCCAGGGATGGCCGATCGGGCGCGCAGTGGACAAGTCCTTACTGTCGTTGCTGCAACTCACGCGCAAGGCGCGCGCCAGCGACAAGAGGAAACAGCTCTTCTCGCCTGACTGGTCCGCCTCCGGCGTAGCGGCACCCCCTTCGTCCTCCCGGTCCGGAGACAACAGTGTCGGCTGCCCGGGCAAGCGTAGGCACAGGCTGAGCGCAATCCCGAGGGCATCCCGGTACTCTTGGGTGGACGTAGAGGCGGGGTCGAAATAGAACCAGGTATCGCGCACCTTACCAGCTCCGCGCGCCAGGAACAACACGACACAGTGCCTTCTCCCAACCACAGCCGTGCTCTCGCCAGGGGGGGGGCTGCCCATCGAGACCACGAAGGTAGTGTAGCGTTGGTATTCGTCTGCCTGCAGGCCCAGGCGATTGGTTCTCAGCGGTAACCGCCAGTCGATTAACCGCGGGCAGAGAGCGGCAAAAACCGGTCGGCGGTCGTACAAGAACGCATTCAGCTTGGGCAACACCTCCGCACACTTCTCGCCGCTAACGTTCCCCAGGTTCCCGTTCCAACGCTCAACCAAGCCCATCCCGAAATAAATCCGCTCCAGCCCCACGAAGCCCACGTTGCGTTGCCAATCGAACGCCTTGGGGACAGTGCGCAGCCACCAGGCCAGCACCCACGCGTCCTCCGCGTCGTAGTCGATAGGCACGTCCCACCCGAGCACGCGCGGCCAACGCAGGGGCAGCCCTCGGGCTGCGTTTCGCAGAGCAGCGGCGCACTGCAGTCGATAGCACTGTCTATGAAGCTGAGGTGCGTGCGGGCGGCCGCGTAGCTCCAGGCAAAGGCCAGCCGGGGCTCGAGCGGCCCCGCCACAGCGTGCGGCGCGGGTTGTGTCGTGCCCGGCCGGTGCCCGGAGCTCAGCAGCCAGTGTAACGCGGGTCGTGCCAGGCCCGGCTGGTGCTTGGAGCTCAGCAGCCAGTACAGCGCGGCCATCTCACGCAGGGACGGGCCCCCGGCGTACCAGGAGCCAGCGCGCTGCTCAACGTGCGTTTGCAGCTGGGACCGCACCGGCACGTCGGCGAGCGGCTCGGTCTCGTAGGGCAGCTCCAGCGCCACGTCCAGCTGTTCTTCAAAGTAGAGCAGCACTTGGCACAGGTGTACGCGGTCCTGAGGACCACGGGCGGCGAGCCCCGCGCACCTCAGGGCCCGGAGCGGAGTGCCAACGCCGGCGCGCTTGCAAGCAGCCACTAGCGCCGGCGGAGCGTGACGGAGGTCGAGCAAGCACAAGGGCTCTAGTTCGCACAGCGCATTGGCCAAGTAGCCGGGGTCCTCACAGCGGCGGAGGTCGTGGGCTAACAGCCCCGCCCGGGTTTCCGGGTCCAGCCAAGGCGCCGGCCGGCCCGCTAGGTGCTGCAGAATACGGCGCAGCAGGGGGTACTGGCTTGTCGGGGGCTCGGTTGTAAGCCAGTGCACTTCGCGGAGCTTCCAGGACAGCTCTAACAAGAAGCGCCTGTCGTCAACCTCCCCGGCCAGCCCCCGCGAGACGGCGTTCTTGTCTAGGTAGGCTACGGCTGCCCCGACGATTGTCAGGGCATAGCTTGCGTCGCCTCTCTGCACGGCGTCATCCGCTGCCCCTAGGCACAGACTCCGCAGCTGCGGAAACCAGAGGCCCTGGTCACTGGCCTCGGCAAGCAGCTGCCGTGTGGCTGACGTGCACGCTTGGACAGGGGCCCCGGATCCCGCTCGCGCGGCCTCCTGCTCCTCCTGGCCCTTGGCGCGCTTGGCCCGACCGGGCCCCCGGATGCCGGGCGCGCTGCTTCCTCTCCCTTCTTGCAACCGCGACAAGTCGGCGGCCTGCGTCGCATACGACAGGGGCTGGCAAAGCGGCCTGCTTTTTTCTTTAACCTAGTAGCCACCCGGCACGGGCTGCCGCGCGGCGGGTGCCCCCCCCCCCCGTTCGGTTTTTCTTCCCCCCCCCCCCCCCGCTCCGTTTCTGTACGTACCCTTCCGTCCTTTTCCGTTCCCTTATCGGATCCCCCCCCCCCCGAGTAAAGGACAAGGGGGGAAAAGAAACTTCGAAGGGGGAGGGGGGGGTGAGTTCGGCCCCTGCTACAATTCGGGCGCAGGATCGGGGCTAAAGTTGTCTGCCCTGTCCTTGGTTTACGGCAATACCCCCCCCCCCCCCTCCCGGGTCCTTTGGATCGACATCGCCGGTAAGCTCTTTTAAAAAGATCTTGGCACCTTTGTATCCTGGCCGGACTAGGCCGGAGGTTTGAACTCTTCAAGACACAAATGTCAGCTGGTCTGCTCAATTCAAAAGACAAGAACTCTGTTGCCCTAAAATTGTCTATTCTTTTAAGATTTTTGCCGAAATGACTATTGTCTGCTTTGCCCGGACATTTTTTACTGCTAATTCTCGGCCGGAGCCATTGTCGTGAGGCCAGGCTGCAACCTGTCTGCATACAGCCGGAACAATCTGCCACCAGTGTCACAATCCGCCGCCCGCAGTGGTCGGAAGAGCCCTGCGTGGGCGGGCCTGGCCCTGCAGTCTTTGGCCGGCTTAAAGTCTTCCCAGGCCCGGGGGCACATGATCAGGGCCTGCCACATGAAGGCCACCAACAGCAACCAGGGGTGGGGACTGCGTCTGGCAAACCACAGGTCCTGGCGGCGGCCGCTGAAACTAACCATGAGCGCTCTGGTCAACGAGATCAATGCGCAGGTAGTCTCCAGCTTCTGATCGCTAGGTGGGTAAGACGGCGTGCCTTGCTGTGCGCTGTGCAACCTCACGGCCCGGCCGCCGCTCGCGCTGCGGAAGGCGTTGCTCACAGCTAGAAAAAAGTCGTCCTCTAGGCTGGGCGGCGTCGGGTAAGAGTCGCTGTTGGGATCGTACAGGTACAAGTCCAGGCCGTCTTCGGACTCCTCCTTAAATACAAGCTGGGTGTGTCCGAGGATGCGCAACGAGCTGACGGCCGGCGCTCCCTGGTGCAGTATAAAGGAAATTTCGCTTGAGCTCCCGTCGGCCGACGCCAATAGTGAGGAGGCCCACGCGAAAGTCACTTGAGCTCCCGGGCGCACAGGCTTTTGAACGGCTGCACCCCCGTTGGCCAGCGTGAAGGTCGGCAAGGAAGTCAGTAACAGGTCCCCGTACGCGCCGTGCCAGCCGCTGTTGTAGTCCGTCAGAGTTTGCACGCCAAACCAAATGGAATTCTCGCGGTAACCCGGGTTGCGGCGCCAGTCCCAGCGGCTCCCGGCCTCGTGTACGCTGCGCAGCCACCAGCCCAGCACCCAGGCGTTACCCGAGTCGTACTGGATCTTGGTGTCCCAGCCAACTGTCGGGGCCAGCGCGGCGGGGCTGGGGCAGCTTGGAATCGAGCACGGGCGGCTCGTCGAGCACGTCGCGCCCGACGGGGGGACCCCCCGTGCGCGCCGCCGCGTAGCCCCGGGCGAAGCGCGGGGTGAGCGGGCCGTAGCGGGAGACCGTGCGCGACCAGCGCGCGACCTGCGCACCAGTCACGCCGGAGGTAAACCCGGACCAGCATTTCATAGAGGCGCGGGTGCGTCCGCAGCCCCGCGGCGCAGCTCTTTTGGCGGTGTCGAATGTACAAACCCGTGACGCAGCTGCCGCAAGTCGGCGAGGTAAATTTGGAAGTTCTTTTCCAGCGCCTGGCATTCTGTCGGACTGTTACGGCACACTGCGCACCGTGACATCGCCGCGGAGACAGAGTAGTTTTCTTTTTTTTTACAGAAAAGTAGGCCAAGCTCAGACTCCTCAGGCTGGCGCTAAAAAAAGTAGCATGCCCGCACAGGTGTGTACCCGTCGGGAGGAGGGGGGGGCGTGGGGGGCCCGAAAATGATCGACGCCGGTAAGTTTTTTTTAAAAAAAAGGGTCTTGGGCCCGGCAGAAACAAAAAAAAGGTTTTATTAGACCAGCGGACGGGGGGGGAGAATTTTCTTTGGGGGGGGAACGTCGTTGCAGAAACGCGGCAGAGCGAGCGCGCGAGAACAGAGATCAGCGACTGCAAGCGGTCTTTTTTTTTGGGGTGTCCCACTGTCGTGCCCGTCATTCCAGAGAGGAACAGTGATCGATGTGGTTGCACAGCTGATCCAGCGCTTCTTGCCATTGGGTGATCTTGAGCCTGGTGTCGCGTATGTATTCGAGGAGCTTGACCCTGCAGCAGCGACGGGGATTGAGGCGAACAGATTCCTGGTCAGCCGCGGGGGTTTGGAGGTCTGTAAACCCGTGGGCCGCTTGCTTCTGGCGGTAATAAGTAATCAAGTTTTCGAGGCTGTACTTGTTAGCCCAGGCCACGTCGCCGAGCTCGTCGAAGCCCAAATCACCGATCGGGATAGCGAGAACGCTCTTCGCGGGCGAGCGGCTGCGATCTCGACGACGACGTGGTTCCTAAAAAGGGAAAAACCAAAATTCCAACACACAAAAAAAGCCAGAAAACGAAACACAAAAACAGGCTGACCGACGGGTTCCTGTTCGGGGACGACAGTCTGCTGAAATCTGAGCTGTGGCTGCTGCTGCTGCTGCTGCTCCGGCTTCGGCTGCTGCTCCGGCTGCGGCTGCGAGTTGGGCTGCGGCTCGAGTAGAAATGTCTCTGGCCGGTTATGTCTTTGTAACAGGATACAGAACGACGAGGAGCTTGCGTCTGTTGTTCAGTCAAACGAGCAGCTTCCGCTGGTGGCTGGCTAGCGCTCTCGGGGGCCAGCTCTGTGCTCTGAAACCCGTGAGAATCTTCTTGGCCAGCTCCTTCGGGGCTGCTGCAGGCCTCCTGCTGAACAGCTTCCTGCTGCTGGGTAGCGCTTCCGGATGCGTTCCCGGGGACTACGCGCTGGGGCACCGCCTTGCTGACCGTGGCAGCTTCTTGGCGACGAATCGCTCTGCGGCCGCGATCGGTAAGGGTATGCGCCATGGGATCTATATCCAGAACAAAGCCGGCACAAGAAATTGTCGTGGCTTTACACGTAGGTGCAAGGCTGTTGCGCGCAAGGCCCCGCGTGATTTCCAGAGAGTGTGGTCGATTCGGGGGGGGGGGGGGAGAAGGAAAGGGTGTGTGTAGCCTTTCGGCCCCCCTCCCCACCCCGAGGTTCGGGGTTCGGGAGGGGGGGGGGCCGCGCAAATCGGGACGGCAGGCACGGCCCCCCCCCCCCCTTCCAGAAAACACACACATATCCCCCCCCCCAAAAAAAGCCAAAAGTGACCCCTTGGCAGTCTTTCTCCTTTCGCGACCGGGTTTTTAGCTACCAGAAAACAAAGGTCCATGTCTCGTTCCGACCAGGCAGGCGGCGCCCGCACCAAGAAGGCCCGGCCCGACGGACGTCCGTCTGCAGTTCCTGCACCGACCTCCGAAAGCCTGGACGGGAGTGTCCGGGTCGAAGTTTTCCTGGCGCCCGCCAGGGCGCACGGTAGCGAGCCGCCGGACCCAGAGCTGGTCCACGACTTTGTGCGCAGGATCCTGGAGACGACGGTTCTGCCGATCGTGGGCCTGAGCCACGCGGACACGATCAGCGATATCAGAATCCTGGCGCCCGCGGACATGTCGCTTTTCCGTGATTTCCACGCCCGGCGGGCCGAGCAACGGCCGGCCGCATTCCGCGCCAGAGAAGAACTGCCGGACTTTACGGTAAGCCGCGACTACCTGGCCTCCGACCCCACGTCGGACTGCGCGGTGTGCCTCGAGGTTTTCACGGAGGGCCAGCTCTTGAAGGTCATGCCTTGCTCGCACAGGTTCCATCGAAACTGTCTGTTCCCGTGGCTGCGCGCGCATAATACGTGCCCGGTCTGCCGCTTCCAGCTCCCGGCCGAAACCGTCTCTCCGTCATTAGGCGCTGCCGGTGGCTAGCAGCACTTCGCAAATATATAGCTGGACTTTTTGGATTGGACGATTTTTAATTAAAAAAGAATCTGGCGCAGAACTGTCTGTCTCGAGTGGAGTTTTCCGCCCCGGTGCCGGCTCTCTTGGCGTTCCCCGGTAGACGGTTGGGCGGATTCCCTTTAGCGGGGTAGGGAAAAGGCCCGGCCCAACCGTCAAAGCAAAAGGACGGACGTGGGGGGGGGCCACACAGAAGCGGGACGGACGTGTGGGGGGGGGGCCACAATCGTCACCAGAGGGACGGGGGGCACGACCGAAAAAGGTGCCCAAAACAAACTGGAGGAGATGGACAGTCCGAGCGAACGTAGCGCGAGGTGGGCGAACCTCATCGAGCAGGAACCGGGCGACGTTGACCGCGGCAACCTGTCTTTTTTTCTGCAGAGCCGGGCCTGCCAGGGCGCCCTGCTGCGTTTTGTGGAGTTCTTTGTGCGCAGCGGCGACGTGGCAGCAACGGCGCAGGTGCTGCAATGCCTGAGGTCTGAGGCGAGGAACCAAGCGCGACGGTTGCGACGGTGCCCCTCGCGAGCCGTGCGGCTGTCGGCCGACAACAGCGGCCCCGCCGACCACGACTTGTTCTTGCTGTACGGCAAGCTGGCGGCCGCCGGCGCCGACGCGGCGGCGTTGCAGGTGTTGTGGGCGACCGTCAACCGCCTGAATTGTGACAGGGGCGCAAATGGCCAGCTGGTAGCCAAGACGGTGCTGGGCCTGCTGTCACAGCAGAGGCCGCTGAGGACCCGCGCTGAGCTAGCGCCCGTGTGGTCGCTGTTGAGCAGGGCCAGAAGCACGTCCGGTCCTCTCTGGTACGCCAGCACTTGGGTCAGCTGGCTGGGCGCCGTGGAGCGGGTGTGGCAGACGTTACGCGCCACCCGGCCGTCGCCGCGGACGCTGACGAAGGTGCTGTTCGGGCTGAGGAGGTTCCGGGGGCAGAGGGAACACAAGGTGTACCAGGTGTTTGCTCTTGAGATGTTGTTGCTGGAGCTGCTGGGGGTGGTCAAGCTAGGGCTGCGCACCGAGGCCGACGGGCCGAGCTTCCGGGAGGCCTGCGGCGTGGTGGCGATCCTGAACGCGGCGCTGGTAGGGGTGTGCCGCCGAGAATTGTGGGCCGTGCTGCTCGACGCCAAAGAGGTGTTGCAGCTTTCCGACGCCGTTTGGGCCGAGGCGGCCGTTGCGGGCCAATCCCCGGTCCTGCTCAAGTTTTTCTTGCAGCAGCAGCAGAGGGTGGACTGTACCACGGCGCAGGCGCTGCTGGAGCTGGCGCTCGCGGGGCCGTGCATCGGCGGGGACAACGGCACGAGCTGGGGGGTCAAGGTGCCGGCCGTCCCGCCGGCGCTGTGCGTGGCGGGGGTGCTGCTGCGGGCGGGCGCGTCCCTGGACAGGGATTGGGTCCGCGACGGTTGGCCGGCCGGCGTGCCGCGCAGTCCGGCCAACTACGGGCGGCCCGCCCAGCTGGTGGGCCGGCTGATTTCGATCTGGGAGGCGACTCCCCTGTGTAGCGACAGCGACAGCAGCGACGAAGACAGCGACGAAGAAGACGACGAGGACAGCGACGGCGGCAGTGACGAGGAGGAAGAAGAAGGCCGGAGCTGTACAGCTCCGGCGCGGGGGGGCTGCGAGGACTGCGAGCACGAGGCGCGGCGCCGGGCGGCAGACCGCGAGAGGGAGCTGGCGGCCGCGGAGGAGTCGGGGAAGGCGCTGCGGCGCGAGAACCTGAGGCTGCAGGCCGCGGCGGCGCGCGCTAGGCAAGAACTGTCCAGCTTGGAGAACAAGGCGCGCGCTTTGCGCACTCTTTGCAAGAGGGCGAAAGTACAGCTCCGCACTCTGCGGCGCAAAGAAAAGAAGGCCAGGGCCGACGAGGAGGACGGCTGCGCGGTGTGCCTGAACGAGCCCACCAGGGGGGCCCCGCTGGTGGTGCTCTTCCCCTGCGCGCACGCCCGGGTGTGCGCCGACTGCGCGGCGAGGTTGGCGCGCTGCCGCTGTGCCGCCGGGAGATCCGAGAATTCGTGGCGCAGATTTGAAACAAGGGAAGGTGAGGGCCGTGAAATGTTGGACAAAAACTTTTAATTAAAAAACAACTCTTGGCCACGGCGGCGGTGCGGCGAAACCTCGCGAAGAGCACGAGCTGAACCAAGATTCTGACAACGGTTCGGTGTCTTAGATTGTGTGCGGGCTGCCCAGGCTTTGCCGGGCCAGCTGCGTGCGTTCGCTCGCTACTTGCTCAAAGCACTGCATCGCTTCTAGCTGCAGCAGGGCGCGTTCTGCTTCGGTAGCAGCGCTTGGCGCTTGCGACATCCACAGGTCCACCCCCAGCTGCCAGCGCACGTTCAAGCGCAAACCATGTTTCTCGCCGCGCGCGGACAAGCGCAGCCAACGGAGTTTGTCGGCCGCCGCAAGCGGCACGTACAGCCCTAGGATGCCCTGGGCGTACGCGTCACCGCCGGCTGCCAAGCGCTCGCACTGCGCGGTGGCGCGCTTCGTTTCGTCCACCGTCAAATTAACAAGTCGCAGGTGGGAGCTCTCTAGCCAGCTCGCTGCCGCGCGGCTGGCGGCACGGCTGTGCTCTGCCCTAGCCAGGACGGCCGCCTTCTCACACGGCTGCTGTGCGACCCCTCCCCCACACAGCTCGCAGCCGGGTCCCGCGCAACTGAAGTATCCATTCTCTAGCTTGTTCCATTCGACCATGTCTGCCGAAACTTGCTTGTCCTCCGCCTTTGTGTAAGTCAGTGGATCGTACTGCCCGGTCAGGAAAACGTTGTCATCATCGTAGTTATAAAACCAGGGATCCTCCAGCGAAGCCGCCAGCGAAAACAACAATACGATATGTATGCCCTCGAACGAACACCACGGCCCCTCGTCCGGACTGTCCCATTCGCCTCGTAGCTTGCGTCGCCAGGGCCCCACGCACAGCCGGCCCAGCTCGAACATAGCCACCGCTAAGAAATGGCTAGGGTAGTGCGGATTGGACCTAAAGTGGGCCCAACCGCCCGCCTTGTCCCATTCGCCGAGCTCGTGCAAAAAACTCGACGCCTGCGCGCCGGGCTCCCCTTCCTCGGTTGAAGACCCGTTCCGCTCGACAGCTGCGCGCGTCGTAGACCAGAACAGCGACCAGGCCCGGCGTTTGTCCACGGGCAGCCCCGCACCTCCCGACAGGTACAAACAACCGAGCCTGTACGCGGCCAAGCGCTGCCACTCGCAGGGCCCGGCGCAGGCGACCGCGGCGGTTGGCGCCGCGACGCCCTTCGCGTAATGTTGGGCCACGCCACGGCCCAGCACCCAGCACACGCCTAGCTCATACAGGTCGCAGTACTTAGGCTGAGGCAGCTGCAGAAAGAGGTCTGCGGCCTCGGCTTCCCACGCGCAGACTTGCCGAGCAGTGCCACAAGTGGCGCCGTGTTTGCAGCGGTAGGCCTGGCGTAGCAGCCTGTGCGCTAGTTCTGACTGCCAAGCCTCGTGCAACTTAGTGTCGCCGCGCGTCAGCAGCGAAATCGCGCGTCGCAAAGACGTTTGCGCCTGCAAACATCGCTTGTTCAGCCAGTACATTTGCGCTAAAATATAGGCAGTCATGGGTTCGCCCGGAACTTTCTGCTCCGCCTTTTCCAAGCAGCGTATGAGGTCGGGCTCGTAGAGACTTTCGTCCTCAAGGCATTGTAGTTGGTTACGCCACTCGTTACGTGCTAGAATTCTTACGGGGCAAGGTTCTGTCTCGCAACACTCTTGGCCCGTGTGTGCCAGGGCCCGCAGCAGCAATTGGAAGCCGCGTGTGACCTGGGGCCGCTCTCTGTAGAGCAAGCTCCTGGCCTCTTGCAGGCAGGCCTCTGCATATCCGGCCTCCAGCGAGGCCGCCAAATGTCGCTCGGCCTCGGCGTCGTCGTCCACGTGGAGAGACAACGTAAACTGCGCCTTTCTGTCCCCCTGCGCGGCGGCCCGCCGCAGCCACGCCAGGCCCTCGTCGTTCTGCGCAGTAGTCAGCAGGCAGTCGCCTAGCTCTCGCTGGCTGCGGCCGTCGCCTTTTTCCGCGTTGCTGCGCAGCACGTGCTCGCACTTGCGCGTGTGCGCGGCGAGGTCGCCTAGCCTGATCACGGCCGTGCAGACAACCTCCGGGCAGACAGCCAGCCGGAGGTTGAGTACTTCGCGCCGGGTGCGGTGGCAGGGGTCTGCCCGCGCGGCCTCCTGTCGGCAGTGCGGGCAGCGCTGCTGGGGCAGGTCGCTGGCCAGCGCCTGCGAGAAGCAGTCCTGGCAGAAACACTGGCCGCAGTCGTGCGCTACCGCTTCGCGGACTATGCCGAGACACAGAGGGCACGACAATTCGTCATTCTCCGCGTGGTCGTGGGCAAACCAGCCGGGCATGTCCGAGTGCTCGTTTAGGTCCAGTTGGATCGTAAAGAAGAGAGAGTGATTGAGGAAGGACTAGAACTTTCAAAGGCCTACCAGAAATTCTTTTTTTACTCAATGTCGGGCGGATTTCATTAGCTGAGAGAGAGGAAGGGGTGTGTGGGGCCGTTTGCGGGGGGGCTCTTTGTCGAGATGGCAGAGTAGCGGGGGGGGGGGGGCCAAACGAATCGAGAGTTTTTCTTTATTAAAAAAAAGTCCTTGTCTAACGACACTGTTTCTTGGCTGGCGGCTCCCCGCCGTTACCGCGGGCTGGTGAGGACGGTGAGCGCCCACAGTCGAGCCAACTCGGGTCCGTCAACAAGCTGGGGTCCCCCGCGACCTCGCGAATGAGCCGCAGGGGGTCGATTTCCTTTCTTTTTTCCTCCCCGTCCTCCTTCCCCTGCTTTTTCTTCTGCTTTTTCTCCTGCTCCTTCTTCTGCTTCTTCTCCTGCTTCTTCTTCTGCTTTTTCTCCTGCTTTTGTCTCTTGTCTCCCGATTCCTCGCTCTCTTCCTCATGGGTCAGTTGCTGCCGCCGTGGGCTGGCTGCGCCGGAAGGGTCACAACCCGCAGACAACTTAATTTCCTTGAACAGCACCATACGATAGGTGACATGCCTCTTGCCATGCGCATTTATGGGCCGCAATTCCCAACCGTCGGGTGTCAACAGTTTTTCGAAGCTTGATCGCAAGCAAATCTTAAAAAACTGCGCCAGCAAGGCCCGGCAGGCACCGGGCGACAGAGCTGCCGACTGACCACTCTTTCCTTCGCCCGTGGGCTCGCGGGCCAAACGGTTCACCGTATTTGTGCTGATTTCAAGCCCGTGTGACCTTGTCCAGAGCGCATGCCCGTCCTTAAACAACGACTCCAGCCGCCGCTGGTTAGCGACTATCGTCCCCCATGAGATCTCTTCGCCGCCCAGCAGGCGATCTATAGGTCTCTGCAGGGGGCCGGCCTCGCTTTTTTTCAACTGGTGACCCTCCAACAACAGAGTCGCGAGGGCTTCGAGGAAGATCACGCGGTTGGTCGGGTTTTCGCTCCTCTGCACCGACAAAGGGTGGAGGCCGTCGAGCACCGCGAGTTGCCACTCGGCCCAGGCCTGGGAAGCCTCGCGACGGCCGCTATAGAGGCACCAGGTGCCCAACAGACCCAGCAGCCGCTTGTGCGCCCGAGTCGGCACGCCGTCGCGTAGTCCAGCGCGGGCCTGGCCGACGGGTGCCTTAGCAGCAATTTCAGGTAGGGCACCCGCTCCAGCGCCGACCGCCCGGAGGTCCCGTCCCGCAGGGCCGTGGTACCCGTAACAAGCCCCTGCGGTGCCTTGTCTTCGTCCCCTCTTTCCTCCTGCAGCTTGATCTCTCGGCGCAGTTCCTCGTCGCTCATGCGCATTGCCGCTTGCTCCAGGGCGGTGACGACTGATTCCTTGGCCTTCTGGCGCTTCTCGAGGGCCTTGTCGGCCTCCTGGTTCCGTTCCTCGTGCATCGCAGTCGTGACTCCGCCGGGCCACTGGTGCCATTCCTCTGCCGGTGGAAGCTCTGTGGCCGCATAGTCCACCCCTATGAGCTTGTCACAGCCCATGCGCCACAAATAGTAGCAGAAAGTATCCTTGGCTCTGTACATGGACAAGTTTCTTTCAAGGGTCGCGTATGCCACCGAGATGAAGTTCCAATCGCGCACGGGGATTAAGCGCGCCATCCTGTCCAGACCAATCCGCAGTTTGTGTTGGAAAACGAGCCCGCTTCCTGGCATGCCTTTCTCTGCATTCACCCTGTGCACGAGCGAAGCCTCGACATCCCTCAGGGTCAGCGGCGCGTGGGTGGACACAAACGGCGTCTTGAAATACACGTGCATTTCATGCACATTGCGCACCCGCCCGCTCATCTGCGCATAGTCCCGTGCCAGAATCTGGTTGTTGTCCAGCAGCACGTACAGCGCGTGGAAATGGAACTCGTTTACACCCGCGGGCTCTGCGAAGCTGTCTCCAAAAGTCAGAGTGCAAGAGAAACACACGTAGTGCAGCTGCGACCACACGGGCCACAGATCGCCCTTGAAATCATTTGTGTAGCCCTCTCCCAGGTCTCGCCGCAGGTACTTTTGGGCCCGCGCCCCGAAATAACAACGCATTTTCAAGTTCGGCACCGTGCGCATCATTTTCTCGCTCAGTTCCTCTCCCTCTCGCCGGTTTCCCACCGCTACCGTCACCTTTTTCCCGTTCAGCAGGTCTAGATTGATCTTCCGCTCGATGCTCTGCCGGCTCTTGTGCTCAAAGTACTGGCGGTTGCTTTGCTTGCGGAAGCTGCTGCAGCGCAGGTACGTACTGCAGTCACTAGCTCGCGCATCGCTGCCCGCCACTCCCGGCCCCTGCCTCATGGCGTGCAGCACCTCGACCGTGCGGGGGGTCATGAACGCGTCCAGGCCAATGATCTTGTCCGCTTCCCGGACGAGCATCTCCAACGTGATTAGATTCAGGTGGTCCTTTTCCGCGTTTAGGCCTTGCGTAGCCTGGTACAGCAAGCTCTCGCACTCGTCCAGCAGCAGGATGTTGTAGGCCGCACAGCCGCCGTCCTTCCTTGCCCCCTTATATTGGCCAGCGAATGCAAACTTTCAAACGTCCAGATCCCGCGGTCACTGCCTAACGCGTCCAGGGGCTTGAAGCTGAACTTGTAATCCTTGAATGCATGTGCCTGTGATTCGCAGAAGGTTCGGCGGCTAGCCAGGATCAGGAACGTAGGAGTTTGGCCCGGGGCCAAGTCCTTCTCCCACTTTTGCAGCCAGTGCAGCAGCACCCCGTACATTGTAGGTGTCCAGGCGTCGGGCTTTTGGCGCGTCAGCACGGCCTCGACGAGGTTCCTCTCTTGGGTCGTCTTGCCCGCGCCCAACGACTCTTGCAGCAGCAGGATCGAGAAATCGTCGCTGAGCGTGAACGGCTGCGCCCACTCCGAAGCCACGTCCTCGCGCACCTTCACAAAGGGCCGCCACTTTTCGTCGGCCTGGCGCAGCCCATCCAGCACGCCTATACAGCCGTAGCCATCCTGCATCCCCCCATGTTTGGTCACCCGCGAACCGCCCAAGCTCTTCCAGGTCCCGTTCAGGCACGCACAGGTCCACCAGAAATCCGTCTTGTGAACCTCGATGGTCTGCGACTCACAGTCGTCGCCCGAACAGAGCCCCTGCGTCTCCCATGCGGGCCAGCGTCGCTTGGCACTGCTACCCCGCACCAGCTTTAGCGCCTTCCGTTGCTGCTCACTTTCTAGCACTTCCCTGAGCCTCCTCGTCCGTAGCTCGTCGACGATGGGCCCCAGCTCCGCACCCCCGCCGCCTCCTTCTTCTCCTTCCTCGCACTTGCCCTGGTAACAGTTCAGAAGCCGGCCCACCCGCCGCTCGGGTTCTTCTTCACCATTCGCGCGCTTGGCATCGCACAGGTTACAGTGTGCAACCAGCCAGATTTCTGAAGTATCGTCGTCCACCGCAATCTCTACCTGCGCCTCTTCCGTATGTTTGTCGGGCTCGCGCCTAGCGTATGACAGGACGCACGGCGAGTTGGCCCCGAGGACCGCCGTGAAACGCTTGATCGCTGGGTAGTTCTGGGGCTCTTCCATTTGCTTCGGATCTTCCAGCATAGGAGACACCGGCTGTACTATGCAGCATTTCATGTACTTGAGCACTGCGGTGACTCGTGCAGCCAGCGGCTTGACCCATTTCCTCTCGTGCGACTGGCCGGGGTCGACTGTATCGCCCTGTTCATCATCGCTCCCGCCCCCTTCCGCTAAACTGTGCACCTCCTACAACATACATAGGTGGGTTGGTGGGGGTCCCCCCCGAATTCTGAGGTGGTGGTGTGCGTAAGAAGGATGGGTGGTCATTTGAAAATAATAAAATATTGTCGATAGGCCTTCCGGAACCCTTTTCCATTTTCTTGGGCTTCTCCGTTTTCCATTTTTCCTGAGGGAGCCCACCCGGATGTGTGAGCTACCACACCACGACTCTATAATATCATACACTCCTTTTGCACGCACATAATAGGCAGGGGAGGGATTTTGTTCGATAGGCTTGAACACCCCCATTGCCAATTTATCCCACCGGTCACCCCAAAAAAGCCCTTAGGACGCACACCCGACGGGAAGACCCCCCCCCACCACATTTGGCCACCCCAAAAAAGCTCAGACACACACACCCGACGGGAAGACCCCCCCCCCCCCAAAGGGAGCATAATGCTCCTGCGAGCCATTTCTTGCAAAACAAAGGGAAGGAGGGGGAGAGGGGAGGGGAAGGGAGGAATACAACTCCGGGGGATGACCTGTGTGGCCTTACTCGTCTGTCGCACGTCCTTACGATCATCTGTGTACACACAGAATAGGCGAAGTATGCGCGGGGGGACACAGAAAGTGCAAGGTGGCCGGGGCAAAGAAAGAAGGGGAAGGCGTTCTTAGTTCTGTGGACGATGCAGACCCTCGGATGTAAACGAACAACACAAACGAATGAGAAATGCACAGCCGCACCCTCTCTTCAGGGGGGGGAAAGTCACCTTTCGCCTGCTTGTTCTTGGCTGTAGCCACTTCTTGTTTGTTTATATCCGATGGTATTTCCTCCTTTTCATTTTCGTACGGAGAGGCACTATACTCTGTCGCAATAGGAATGGCGAGGGAGACGGCGCAGGGCCGCGCGAGACAGAGCTTGTAGCGCGTGGCTTGGGGCAGCAGGAAGCGCGCCCGGGATACATTCCGAGCGCAATGCGCACTGAGGCAGGTAAATGTCAATTCAGTTTGGCCCAAAGTCACGAGCAAGCGGTTCGAGTGGTGCGGGTCAGTGCTGCCCGTTGCGGCGTGACGGAAAGGACAGACGGCGGTATTCTTGGTCGTGTAGCCCATGATGTACCCCGAGGGCTTCCAAACGACGTTTTCAGTCTCGACATCAACCCCCAAGTAAGGCACAATGTGTGCACGCAGGAGCGCGCTCATCTGGTCCTGCGCGTAGCGGCGGGGCCCGCCGAGAATAACAGCGAGCCGACAATTAGGCCCTGGCGCTCGACTGACTTGGCCCGCGACTTGTGCCCCCCAGTTCAGAGGTCCTACTGACCTGCGAGACTCTGGAAAGGGTTTTTTGCCGCGCAATCCAAAAGCCGACGGTGAGGTTGCGGGCTCGGGGCTACAGTCCGTTTCTCAGGACGAAGCCTTTTCAGGCTGCTGGCGGACGGCCTTGAGCCCCCCGGCAACAGCGTGCTGCTGGCGGGTCGAAGGGTGGGCAACATTTCCCGACAGTCGCCCCCCGAAGCGCGCGGGGGCACCCGAGTCCTGCCACGCGGGGCCTGCTGCTGTGGCGTCAGTTTCGCCCACGCTGGCCTGAAGCACGAAGCTGTCCAATTGCTCGTCCGTCATTTTGTCGCAAGGCTCAAAGACGAGGCTGTCCGCCAGGAATTCGGGGTCGACTATCGGCGGAGGTGGGCACGGTCCGGAGCTGCTGGAGCTGCTGCCGCCCGCCGGGCGAAATTGGTAGCGGGCAAATGGCAGCAAGGGCCGCTGTGCATAGACTGGGATGTGGCAGTTTTGGTTATGGCGGCAGTCCCCTTTGCGTATGTTTGCCTGGAAGCACCCGGCGCAGGGCTTGCGTTCGGCCTTGTCGCAGAATGGGTAGCGGCACATGCCCCCTCCTTTCTTGTAGATGGACAGGTCTACAACCTTCGACAGGTCGAGGTCCTGTGCAAAGGATGGATGGAGGCGCGCAAATTCGGCAGTAGCCTCGCACATGAGCCAGCTGGCGTCTGCCCAACCCAAAATTAGCTCGGGGAACACGAGGTGGTACGAAAGTTTGTCATACTTCTTAAGCTGGCGGCGGCGGTCCCCCGCCGGTGTGTTGGGCAGGGTCTGCCACTTCTCTACGCGGCCGTGGCTCTGCAGCACGTGGGCAGTGCAAACGCGCCAGGCCTCAACCATAGGCTTGCCCCCGGCGACCAGACGCATAATAATTAGCCGGGCCAGCACGACGAGTAAGCGCTGCATGAATTCCAGAAAGCGCTTGGGCGTGAGCTCCGGAGTTCGCCGCGCGTCGAGGTCGATTATGAGGGCCGAGGGACTGTGGATGACCTGGACCAGGGCGATTCGATTGAGCACCGGCGCGTAGGGGTTGCGCGCCAGCCTGCGTAACAGGCCTGGCATTTCTTTCTGCTCAGAAACCGTCAAATATAGCCGGCCGCCTGACATGAGGGTAAAGTTGGGGGCAAGCTCTTGCTTCTGCACGCGGCGCTTGCCAGTATCCAGCAGGGTTTGGATTTGCAGGAACAAGCTACGGCCGAGGGCCCAATGGATTTCCTGCGGGATTTGCATCATCACAACCTGATTTTTTTCTTTTAATACTTTTTTAAACTGTTTTTTTTGCGAGAAGAAAAATACTAGCTGAGAGGGAGAGAGAGAGAAAAGGGGGGGGGAGGGCGAATGCATGGCGGACTGTCTCCGCCCGCCCGACGTTTGTCGGGCGGACTTTCATTTATTCTTCTTTCCCCCCCCCCTTTTCCTTTTTATGGTCAAACGAAAGGGAGAAGTCGACGGCGTGCAAAAAAAAAGGATTGCCTCATATTATTGCGTACCGCAAATTGCGGCATGTTTCAGGTGTCCACAAATATTCTTGACGTTGGTCGCGAAATTTGACCAGAAAAACCAATGAAATCGTAGCCACTGGTCGGCAGTTCAAAAGCAGTTCGGGGAATAGAGGGCGGGCGGGGAAAATCTGTGCATTTTGGGACAGTGGCCCCCCCCCCTCCCCACCATTTGAGTACCGATGCCGCCCCCCCCCCCCCCGCCATTCGCCGATATTCTTTTGACTGCGAATGGCGGGGGGGGGGGGGGGTTTGGGAGGGGGGGGGGGGTGGGTGGGACAGTCATCTCGGCCGGATGGGAAATTCAAAAGCGAGATGAGCAAATCGGTGTCCAAGGCAGTCTTGAGGCGGCAACAGGATGAACTGTTGGATTTTATGACAGAGTACGTGCAATCGCACCCGGACTTTATGGACGCGCTGGCCCGTGAGTCTTGCCGGCGCTGGCAACAGTCGCGCGAGCGCGGGGCACTTTTGAGCAGGTTGAAAACGATAATATTACCTTACGATTCATACTACGCCGGGCCGGTACTACTTTTTTAAGCAGTCTAATATTAATATTATTGTAAAGGTGACACTGGGAAATGCCTCTCTTGTTCCTTTTTTGTTGCTTGTCTCTGACAGTCTCCTATATTTTCCGCCATATTGGTTTCCTCTCTTTGCAGAGTAGGAAGCATGATTAGGTTATTATCAGAGTGCTGTAGAACTGATTGGAAGGATTAATACACCGGCCGCTTGCAATATTAATAAATAATATCTTTTGAATATAACCGACAAAACGTCTGCAGTATAAAGGCTTTATTAGAAGAACGCGCCCGGGGCCAAGACAAAGGCGGGAACGTATTAGGCCGGACACACGAAATGGCTCTAACGACACGCATTACATATGCCGGCCCGGCGTACTATCTAACCTACTTGAATTAATATATTGTATGAATAGGTCTAACAGGATCCAAGCTTCAAAACTCCCCGCATATCATCGAGTCCTTTATCCCAATATAACATTAAAACCGGAAGTATTCTTCAAAACAGGAAATGTAATAAGAATTCATCTTATCACTAGTAACACATTGTAGTATTAATAAGAATCACTTACACGAGTGAATTCCTATGAAAGTAAAAACTAATAGCGAAACAACGATGTAGTATACCGTGGGTGTTACAATTACTAAAGCAATAATATTAATAGTAGATACTGAGTAGAAGGGTCTAATTACAAATGTCCAATGCCAATGGCAGGGATTTCCCAATCGTGCGATCATTTTCTGATAATTCAGTACAGTAGTTGAGAATTTTTTTTTCACTTCTGGATTTAGGCTAACAAATGTACAATAAATAATCTAAAGTAAAGGGATACTCAGGATAGAACGCAGTCTGACAAATCTAGTAAAGACCTAATACTACTACTACTACTACTACTAATACTACTACTACTACTACTACGACTACTACTACTACTACTACTACTACTACTACTACTACTACTACTACTACTACTACTACTACTACTACTACGACGACGACGACGACGAGACCTCATACTGACAGGGTGGCTAGCCCCAGACTCGAACTTGATGCTGAGATAGTTTTTTAGGAATTCACACTAATATTTGTGTTTGGGGACTGTCCTGAATGCCATTTTTTTTTATTTTTTTTTAGCATATTTTCTGCAAACCCTGTCACTATAAATCATGGTTTGTGGGAACCAGGAGGAGTTGGGAGCTCATACTGACATGGCAAGCCCCAGACTCGATGTCAATGCTGATATAATTTTTTTGGAATTCACACAAATATTTGCGTTAGGGGAGTGCCCTGAATGCCAAAAGTCCTTGCTTTTTTTGGGAGTACTTGCTGGTACCTCCGGCACTTGAACGTACCATGTTGGCGGGGAAGGTGGGGTCCTGAGGGCCCTGCCCCCGGGAACCCCAGCCCTGCAATTGTACGTACCCCACGCGTATTAGCCAGCACCAAAATGAATGGCTGAGAGTGCTCCAAGGCTCTAAGAAGTGTGCCAGAAGGGTTTTTGCCGATTACCTACAATCGAACATGCCCTGTCGACTGGAAAGGGGATGGTCCGCGGGGCCCTTCCCCCCAGGAACGCAAGCCCTGTATTTGTACGTACCCGAAGCGAATTTCCAGGCACCAAAATGAATGGCTGAGAATGCTCCAAGGCTCTAAAAATTGTGTCAGAAGGGTTGAGAGGCTGATTTTTTGGTTTTCACAACCTCGGGACACGCTCTAGGTACTTAACCAGTTAAAAAAGATATTTACAAAGATTCTGGCAAAGCAGTGCCAAAATGAATGGCTGAGAAGACTCCAAGGCTCTAAGAGTTGTGCCAGAGGGGTTTAGAGGCTGATTCTTTGTTTCGCTTGCTTGTCACGAGCCCTTTTTTAGGGATATAGATGAAATTATGAAATTCGAATGTAATGACAAAGTAGTTCCAAAATGAATGGCTGAGATTGCTCCAAGGCTGTACAAGTTGTGCATGTGAGAAAGAGAGGAAAAGCGACGATAGGAAGAGGATTAAAAGGGGGGGGGGGGGGGGGAGGGGTGCGCGAAGCTCACCGCAAACCATCCTTTCCAGGTGTTGGCGCAGCCCCTAATCATTATTATTATTATTATTATTATTATTATTATTATTATTATTATTATTATTATTATTATTATTATTATGGAGGCACATGTCCAGGATCTGGATCTGATGCTATAGTCTGAGGAAGCCTATTATTATTATTGTTATTATTATTATTATTATTATTATTATTACTTCGGTCCTTTCCATGGGCTGATTGGTATAAAGCTCCTAGAGTAATGTTCTATGCCGTCACTTCCTTTATTCCACCGATTGGTGTGGAGACTTTCCTTATGGAATGGAGGACTGGATGCACATGGCCTTTTGGCTCAGCAATTGGCAGGAGATACACTATTATTATTATTATTATTATTATTATTATTATTGTGGACACCGTGATAGCCCAGTGGTCAAGTTCTACCATCTGGGCCCTGTCGCAAGTTCGATTCCCGTCGGTGCCACCAGTATTTTCATTGAACATACCGGTCCGTCTGGAAGTGTTGGAACTGCCCTTGCGGGGGTGTCATTAGAGCCTATCGTCAATTCTTCGTGCTCCCCTCACGGGTGAGACGATGGAGGCGCATGTGCAGATTTGCATCAGCCATTGACAGAGAAACACTATTATTATTATTATTATTATTATTATTATTATTATTATTATTATTATTATTATTATTATTATTATTACTGTTATTATTACTGTTATTAGTATTATCATGATCAAAATTTCCCGATATGCTCTGGTTGAGTGGTAAGTTCGACATGCTGTGGATAAGTCACGCAATTGCTGCAAAAGCTGGAAAGCAAATCTGCCCCTAGAGTGATCATAGCACTTCGCGGGAACTTCGAGTGTCATCCACCATTCTTGCTTGCACACCATTTCTAGCTTGCTTCTCTGCGCTCGTCATTACATACCTGATAAACAGAACATCTCGATGGGACTGAAGACGAGGATGTCAGAACAGGCGGAAGATACCCTCCGGTGCCCCCGGTTGTGTCATCGTTAGTGTCGCCATATAACTGCAGGAAACACATTTTCATGAACAGTGGCGCAACGATAAATTGATACCTTCTGTAACCGTTGCAATTCTTGGAAGTCTTTTTGGTCCAAATCACCGTACCTACCCGTTAAAAGATACATGACATTCAAAGATCGAATTGGAAGTAGGAGGAATGGAAAGGTTTAGGTTGAGGTGTACTCTGCTGCGTATGTCTCAAGGTAGTTATATTCACCATTCTCA
>WBZZ01002192.1:7500-20000 GCA_019918135.1 Paulinella micropora | reverse complement strand
GGCGACAGGGCCCAGATGGTAGAACTTGACCACTGGGCTATCACGGTGTCAATAGTGATAATAATAATAATAATAATAATAATAATAACAATAATAGACTTATCAGTCAATTGGCCTTTGATCCGGTCGGACATGTGCCTCCATTGGTATCTCGGGGCCGTTCGGTGACGCGGTTTCGCTCCAAAGATTAATGATAATAATAATAATAATAATAATAATAATAATAATAATAATAATAATAATAATAATAATAATAACAATAATAACAATAATAATAATAACAATAATAATAACAATAATAACAATAATAGTGCTTCTCTGTCAATGGCTGATGCAAATCTGCACATGCGCCTCCATCGTCTCACCCGTGAGGGGAGTACGAAGAATTGACGATAGGCTCTAATGACACCCCCGCACGGGCAGTTCCAACACTTCCAGACGGACCGGTATGTTCAATGAAAATACTGGTGGCACCGACGGGAATCGAACTGGCGACAGGGCCCAGATGGTAGAACTTGACCACTGGGCTATCACGGTGTCCATAATAATAATAATAATAATAATAATAATAATAATAATAATAATAATAATAATAATAATAATAGTGCTTCTCTGTCAATGGCTGATGCATTTCTGCACATGCGCCTCCATCGTCTCACCCGTGAGGGGAGTACGAAGAATTGACGATAAGCTCTAATGACACCCCCGCAAGGGCAGTTCCAACACTTCCAGACGGGCCGGTATGTTCAATGAAAATACTGGTCCAGACGGATCGGTATGTTCAATGAAAATACTGGTGGCACCGACTGGAATCGAACTGGCGACAGGGCCCATATGGTAGAACTTGACCACTGGGCTATCACGGTGTCCAAAATAATAATAATAATAATAATAATAATAATAATAATAATAATAATAATAATAATAGTGTATTGATCTGTCATGGCTGAGTCCAAGGACCATGCGCCTCCATCCCTCGACCCAACAGTCACACAGTGAATGTTGGAGAGGGAAGAGTGACTCTGACCATCCCTGAACAGCTACCCGCCCGGCGTGTCGGATACCTTGCAGGAAATCAACTGCAAATGATTGATGTTCCCTATGAGAGTTCCACAAGACTGAGTATAAGTCGAATGGAGGTACTCAAGGGGGGGTAGCAGACATTTCATGCGGTCTGCCAGCGCATGAGGACGTTTGGCGGTAAGTGTCTGGGACGCCTCGAAACCCGTTACCACCCCTAGATCTCGGAATGTATATACCCCTTGGACCCCACGTGGTGTATGTCTTATAAGAACACAACAACATAGCCTCGGAACCAGTGGGAAGAGGCCCAACCACCTCTTCCCGTACCCCTCCATAATAATAATAATAGTAATAATAGTAATAATGATAACAATAATAGTGCCTCTCTGTCAATGGCTGATGCATTTCTGCACATGCGCCTCCATCGTCTCACCCGTGAGGGGAGTACGAAGAATTGACGATAAGCTCTAATGACACCCCCGCAAGGGCAGTTCCAACACTTCCAGACGGGCCGGTATGTTCAATGAAAATACTGGTCCAGAAATAGACCGGTATGTTCAATGAAAATACTGGTGGCACCGACGGGAATCGAACTGGCGACAGGGCTCAGATGGTAGAACTTGACCACTGGGCTATCACGGTGTCCAATCCACTGGGCTATCACGGTGTCCAATGATAACAATAATAATAATAATAATAATAATAATAATAATAATAATAATAATAATAATAATAGTGCTTCTCTGTCAATGGCTGATGCATTTCTGCACATGCGCCTCCATCGTCTCACCCGTGAGGGGAGTACGAAGAATTGACGATAAGCTCTAATGACACCCCCGCAAGGGCAGTTCCAACACTTCCAGACGGGCCGGTATGTTCAATGAAAATACTGGTCCAGAAATAGACCGGTATGTTCAATGAAAATACTGGTGGCACCGACGGGAATCGAACTGGCGACAGGGCCCAGATGGTAGAACTTGACCACTGGGCTATCACGGTGTCCATAAAATAATAATAATAATAATAATAATAATAATAATAGTGCTTCTCTGTCAATGGCTGATGCATTTCTGCACATGCGCCTCCATCGTCTCACCCGTCAGGGGAGTACGAAGAATTGACGATAAGCTCTAATGACACCCCCGCAAGGGCAGTTCCAACACTTCCAGATGGGCCGGTATGTTCAATGAAAATACTGGTCCAGACGGATCGGTATGTTCAATGAAAATACTGGTGGCACCGACGGGAATCGAACTGGCGACAGGGCCCAGATGGTAGAACTTGACCACTGGGCTATCACGGTGTCCATAAAATAATAATAATAATAATAATAATAATAACTAGGGGCTGCGCCAACACCTGAAAGGATGGTTTGCGGTGCGCGAAGCGCACCCTCCCCTCCCCCCCCCCCCCCCCTCGGGCTGGGGTTCACGGGGGAGGGCCCCCCGTACCCCCCTTTCCCCGTCGCCAGGGTACGTTCCATCGCCGGAGGTACCAGCAGAACGCAAGTGTAAGCTCTGGTGGCACGAAAACCAAAACTTTTTTATCTCCGAACAGAGCGCACTGAGAGGTGTCGGGTACACCAAACATCTGCCTCAAACTCCCTCGGGTGTGCACAAACGGCGCCTGGTGGCACAAAAACCTCAATTTTCCGGTGTGTAAGCCACCCGGCAGCGCAATCTTTTATATTTTCGAAGATAGCTCATCAAGAAGTGTCAGATACACCAAATATCAGCCGCTAACTCCCTCTGGTGTGCGCAAACGGCGGCTGGTGGCACAAGACCTCAATTTTCTGGTGTGGGTGCCACCCGCGACCAAAGGGTACGTACAATTGCCGGGCTGGGGTTCCCGAGGGGAGGGCCCCCCGGACCCCCTGCCCCGTCGACCGGGTACGTTCAATTGCCGCATGCACCGGCAAGTGCTGCTTAAAAAACAGGGAAATTTGTCATTCAGGACACTCCCCTAACGCAAATATTTGCTTGAATTCCAAAAAAATCATATCAGCATCAAGACCGAGTCTGGGGCTAGCCACCCTGTCAATATGAGCTCCCAACTCCTCCTGGTTCACACAAACCATGATTTATTCCGATGGGAGAGCAGAAAATAGGCTAAAAACAAGGAATTTTGGCATTCAGGACACTCCCCTAACGCAAATATTTGCGTGAAGATTTCAAAAAATTATATCAGCATCAACATCGAGTCTGGGGCTAGCCACCCTGTCAATATGAGCTCCCAACTCCTCCTGGTTCACACAAACCATGATTTATTCCGACAGGGGTGCGAAAATGCGGGGGGGGGGGGGGGTACACAATTTTCATTTTCCTCCTCCCTCCAAACCCCCCATCCCCTTCTCCAACACCATTCAGGGATAATAATAATAATAATAATAATAATAATAATAATAATAATAGTAATAACAACAACAACAAAAACAACAACAACAGCAACAACAATAATAATAATAATAATAATAATAATAATAATAATAATATATTATTATTATTATTATTATTATTACTATTATCACTATTATTATTATTATTATTATTATTATTATTCAGCCCAATGGCCTCAAGGCGTTAAACTGTGACGCCAACTCATAACCCTTTGGTGGTAGATGCTGGGGAGGAGGGTCGTTGCGCGCGTAAAAGATCTTAAACTCCGCATATGCTGGTTGATAGCCCAGGACCCAGCAGACACCAGATTGTTATGGGTGGGGTTTCGAGGCAGCTCTAGCAACCGCGCTTGGTGTATGCACTTGCACATTCGGTGACGTCTTGCAAGAGGTTGCTGGGACTGCGGAATAACCTCGGCTTAGTGCAGTCTTGCCCTCAGGAGCTCCATCGGTGGCCCCGATCATCAGGCGAGAGACTGACACGGGGGGGTGGAGGACCTCGAACAAGGGTATTGGAGGCTTATGTCCGTTGAGGATATGCCATTAGCTGCATCAGTACGCCTCAGATATAGTAAATCTGCCTTGGAGTGTTGACTGTGACATATTTGAGGGAAATCCCGATGAAAAAACCTAGTCACAGTTGCTAAACAGAGTTCCAGCCCAATGGCCTCAAGGCGTTAAACTGTGACGCCAACTCATAACCCTTTGGTGGTAGATGCTGGGGAGGAGGGTCGTTGCGCGCGTAAAAGATCTTAAACTCCGCATATGCTGGTTGATAGCCCAGGACCCAGCAGACACCAGATTGGTATGGGTGGGGTTTCGAGGCAGCTCTAGCAACCGCGCTTGGTGTATGCACTTGCACATTCGGTGACGTCTTGCAAGAGGTTGCTGGGACTGCGGAATAACCTCGGCTTAGTGCAGTCTTGCCCTCAGGAGCTCCATCGGTGGCCCCGATCATCAGGCGAGAGACTCACACGGGGGGGTGGAGGACCTCGAACAAGGGTATTGGAGGCTTATGTCCGTTGAGGATATGCCATTAGCTGCATCAGTACGCCTCAGATATAGTATTATTATTATTATTATTATTATGTTTCACTTGAAATTCTTTATCAAAACTTAGCCTAGAGACAAGTTCAAATTTCCCAGACTGCCTTGTCCAGCGACTTGCTTTAGCAATAACTGTGAACAATTTTCTCAAAATTTCAATAGAAATGTGTCATATTTCTGTAAATAAAAGAACCAAGAACCAAGAAGCAAGAAGACACACAAACTTTGTATCTTCTCAAAGTACTATTTTCCATTCTCATTCTCATGTCTACCTTGTTATTCACTGTTGGTCGACTTTATATTGTTCAATTTAATAGCAATTTTCCTGATAGAAAGTTGACACACACACACACACAAAATCTCATTTTTGTTCCCCATTAATTCTTGCTTACTGTAAAAAAAAAAAAAAAACAAGCAAACAAACAACAACAACCAAAAAAAAAAAAAAAAAAAAAAAAAAAAAAAAAAAAAGCGAGCGCCTCCCCTCTCAAGTTGATAGGCATTCTTTCCCGAGGCGTCACTTACAGTCTCAAGCTACTGCACCGGCTGTTCCGTTCTCTCACAGTCGCCTTTGACTTGATACTATATGTTGCCTGGATTTTCCTGTTTTTCTGGTTTGTCTAGGGATTTCCTGTCACCGATGTGCTCTACTCTTCCCCTGGCCTTTCTGACACTCGATTTTATCCCTCTGAGACTCACCTAGTCCTTTTGTCTCCTTTCTCTCTCTCTCTCTCTCTTTCTCTCTCTCGGCGTTCATGTGTAACTGCATTTAATTTTTGGCGTCGCCTTATTTTTTCTCCCTCTGGGAGTTTTCAGGCGGAGCTTTTTTTTTTAGTGGGTAGGGGGTTTTTTAACCCAGAGTCCCACACTGTTCGCCACTCTTTCCTTCTCTTCTCCTTAACCCCCCTTTTCTGTAAGCAAGGTTGATTTTCTTCTCTTTTTCCCTTTTTTCATGGTTGGTGGTTGATGTTTGCGGTTATCTCTTGTGCTTCTTTTGCCTTCTTTTGGTTGGTTATGTTCGTATGTTCGTTGCTTCTTGTTGCTTGTGGCTGGTGGAGACTGTGAAGGGAAGTTGTGCGGAGTGGTTTGGCTCGACTAGCTTGGGGCTGCATCTCTGTAAGATTGCCAGGATTGAGCAATTGTCTGTAAGATTGCCAGATTACATACATACACGGTGAGGACAAAGATTACAAGATTTCTCGCTTTTATCTCGTTTATACAAGATATCTCGGTCTGTATTTAACGGGGTCTTGCGGAAATCATAACGAGATATCTTGTGATCTTGTCTCGCTGTGTCCTTACGGATATTGCAGCACTCGGCATAGTCGCGTCGCGAGAAATCGCCACGTCGAGCCTTACTACGCTCTGCACCAACCCTCCTGGCTACGATAGCCTATGGGTGCGAGTTTCCTTAAGGGCTGTCTCACTGACTGTCAATCGACCTCACTTGCGCCCTGTGTTAGTTGTGTCTGATCTCTGCATTCTGCCCTTGCCTTATTGTGCTGTCTCCCCTGCCCCTATCTGGTTTGTCCGTTTGTGTCTGTCCTTGTGTTCTGTCCTTCATTCTTTGTTTTTGTTTATTCCTGTTTTCTCTGTTGTTTTCTTCCTCTTTTCTCTGTTCTCTCTCTCTCTCTCTCTCTCTCTCTCTCTCTCTTTTTTTTTTTTTTTTTTTTTTTTTTTTTTTCCCTTCTTTTTTTCGGGTTTTCTTTTTCTGGTTTCTTTCTTTTTCCTTCCTCTGACATATTCTTCTTTCCAAGGAGCTTAACAGTTGAACCTAAGTTCCAGTTTTCCTTTAGGACAGTACTGTTGTTCCTTAGAACCAGATCGCATGATTATAGATTGTATTTAGGTCCTTGCCATTTTTTCTACCATAATAATAATAATAATAATAATAATAATAATAATAATAATAATAATAATAATAATAATAATAATAATAGTGCTTCTCTGTCAATGGCTGATGCATTTCTGCGCATGCGCCTCCATCGTCTCACCCGTGAGGGGAGTACGAAGAATTGACGATAAGCTCTAATGACACCCCCGCAAGGGCAGTTCCAACACTTCCAGACGGGCCGGTATGTTCAATGAAAATACTGGTCCAGAAATAGACCGGTATGTTCAATGAAAATACTGGTGGCACCGACAATAATAATAATAATAATAATAATAGTGCTTCTCTGTCAATGGCTGATGCAAATCTGCACATGCGCCTCCATCGTCTCACCCGTGAGGGGAGTACGAAGAATTGACGATAGGCTCTAATGACACCCCCCGCACGGGCAGTTCCAACACTTCCAGACGGACCGGTATGTTCAATGAAAATACGGGAATCGAACTGGCGACAGGGCCCAGATGGTAGAACTTGACCACTGGGCTATCACCGTGTCCATAATAATAGTAATAATAACAACAACAACAATAATAATAATAATAATAATAATAATAATAATAATAATAATAATAATAATAATAATAATAATAATAATAGTGCTTCTCTGTCAATGGCTGATGCAAATCTGCACATGCGCCTCCATCGTCTCACCCGTGAGGGGAGTACGAAGAATTGACGATAGGCTCTAATGACACCCCCGCACAGGCAATTCCAACACTTCCAGACGGACCGGTATGTTCAATGAAAATACTGGTGGCACCGACGGGAATCGAACTGGCGACAGGGCCCAGATGGTAGAACTTGACCACTGGGCTATCACGGTGTCCATAATAATAATAATAATAATAATAACAATAATAATAACAATAATAATAGTGCTTCTCTGTCAATGGCTGATGCATTTCTGCACATGCGCCTCCATCGTCTCACCCGTGAGGGGAGTACGAAGAATTGACGATAAGCTCTAATGACACCCCCGCAAGGGCAGTTCCAACACTTCCAGACGGGCCGGTATGTTCAATGAAAATACTGGTCCAGCCGGATCGGTATGTTCAATGAAAATACTGGTCCAGCCGGATCGGTATGTTCAATGAAAATACTGGTGGCACCGACGGGAATCGAACTGGCGACAGGGCCCAGATGGTAGAACTTGACCACTGGGCTATCACGGTGTCCAAAACAATAATAATAATAATAATAATAATAATAATAATAATAATAATGATAATAATAATAATAATAATAATAATGATAATAATAATAATAATAATGATGCTGATAATGATAATGATAATGATAATGATAATAATAATAATAATAATAATAATAATAATAATAATAGTGCTTCTCTGTCAATGGCTGATGCATTTCTGCACATGCGCCTCCATCGTCTCACCCGTGAGGGGAGTACGAAGAATTGACGATAAGCTCTAATGACACCCCCGCAAGGGCAGTTCCAACACTTCCAGACGGACCGGTATGTTCAATGAAAATACTGGTCCAGAAAATAATAATAATAATAATGATAATAATAATAATAATAATAATAATAATAATAATAATAGTAATAGTAATAATAATAATAATAATAACAATAATAATAATAATAATAATAATAATAATAATAATAATAATAGTGCTTCTCTGTCAATGGCTGATGCATTTCTGCACATGCGCCTCCATCGTCTCACCCGTGAGGGGAGTACGAAGAATTGACGATAAGCTCTAATGACACCCCCGCAAGGGCAGTTCCAACACTTCCAGACGGGCCGGTATAATAATAATAATAATAATAATAATAATAATAATAATAATAATAATAATAATAATAATAATAGTGCTTCTCTGTCAATGGCTGATGCATTTCTGCACATGCGCCTCCATCGTCTCACCCGTGAGGGGAGTACGAAGAATTGACGATAAGCTCTAATGACACCCCCGCAAGGGCAGTTCCAACACTTCCAGACGGGCCGGTATGTTCAATGAAAATACTGGTCCAGAAATAGACCGATATGTTCAATGAAAATACTGGTGGCACCGACGGGAATCGAACTGGCGACAGGCCCAGATGGTAGAACTTGACCACTGGGCTATCACGGTGTCCATAATAATAATAATAATAATAATAATAATAATAATAATAATAATAATAATAATAATAATAATAATAATAATAATAATAATAATAATAATAATACTAATAATAAACTTTGCTGCACACACTCGTGGTGAGCAGTCAACGCTTTGCAAAAAGAAACTGAGAATCCACATTGAAGTACTCATTGAGCTTGAGATCTTGCTTCCGTACTCATTTATGCCTTATGTACAATCATTTGTCAAGTACATTTGGGAAAGATGGAATGTTCGAACATCTGGCTGAGGGACATACATATGTAACTTTAAGTCAAATACACAAGGAAATATTAGAGAATGCAAGTAAGTTCAACTCAGCTTCCTTTTGAGTAGGTGAAAAGGGGATGGACTGGCAATTAACCAGACAGAACCTGTATTTTGAAGCGGCTTCCCCTCCCACTTGAGATCTCACTTGGACTCTTGTCAACGGACATGAAAGGTACCCAATAAATTAGTCCGGATCATGCTTCTTTGGTCATCGCTCCGCAGAAACGGCTGTTTCACTCGGATTTTTACTGCGGATACGCCACCGCCCACCACAAACTCTTTGCACAAAAACCGTCAGAAAAGCGAACAATAATGGGTTTGGAACAGTGGAAGGGTTATATTAAAATGATCAAACCTGGTTAGTCTGGTTCGTCCACAAATGATATGATTTTACTTATTAAGAATAGCCCTAAAACCACAATTAAAGATAATTAAGATGCTCATTCATAACTATGAGCAACAGGAATGGGTCAAACATTTATCCACTTCAAATTTATCCTTCTATAAATCAGTCAAAAAGAATTTATCCATGGAACTTTATTTAACGAAAGGTAATTATAGTAATTATGAGGGTGGGAGAAGATTGATCTCTCTCGCTAGAGCAGGTTGCCTTCGTTTTGGCCTTACTCATAGAGGCTTTGGTACTCCTGTAAATATTCCATGTGGAATTTGCACAACAAATGAACATTTAGAATTGCATGTCTTTAATGACTGCGCTTTAACAAAGCCTTTTCTAAGTAATGACTGCGCTTTAACAAAGCCTTTTCTAAGGTCTCTACAAATCAAATATTTTGGCTCGATTTTTTCTCCTGATGTTACTATTTCTAGTAACCATTGGACATCTTTATTAGGCACTTGGTCCTTAAACTCTTCTTTTCATACTGATGTTATGAGGGGTTTTCTGAAGGACTTCCATGTAGCCATTAAAGAGCTTTTATAAGCTCTAGAGGTTGTCATAAACTCATATTGGTCGCATGGTTAGGTATGGAGGTTTCTTTTCGGAATTGTGGGTGGGCGCTTGGATTCGACCTTGTTAATGGAGGCTTCTTGGATCCTGTGACTTCTGTTTAGTTAGGGGATTTTGGACTTTCAGTATGTATAGACTATTTTTAGCTTGAAGTAAGTCATCCCAATAGTCCTGCTTCTGGTTTGTCTTTAGGAGTATATTTTCCGTAAAGGGAACTGCTTTCCTATTAAACTACTGCTACTACTACTACAGAACAAGTTTTTCTTTCGTCCTTGTTCTTGTGTGCAACGTCCTTGTTCTTGTGTGCAACAGAGTATTGCTCGTCTCCTGCATTTTCGGAGTTTTCTTCGTGATGCGATGCTTCGAGAGTTGTTTCAAAGGAGCAGCTTCGGTAAGTTCCTGTCCGGCAGGCATCAGTTCTCCGTTTGTCTGCCTGTCTGTCTGTCTGCCTGTCTGTTGCTATTGCTGGAGAGCGAGTATCATGGTTATTCTTATGTGTTATTATTTTATTCACGATTGTTTGTATAGCCATGATCGTAGATGAGTCAGGTCGGAATGCGTATTGGGTCTGTGATATGATATTATGGTGGAGAAGATGCGTCATTAGCTGCTTATTTATGATGGTGTCAAAAATTTTAGCAATAATAGAAGTAGGGAGATCGGGCGGTAACTACTGGGTATGCTGCTGTCTTTATTTTTATATTTTTCAATGACCTTTGTTATTTTGAGCGCATGGGGGTAGTGTTTGTTGTCTACCGCCTGATTAATAGCCTCGTGAAGATAGGTGCGGGTAGTCTGTAGTCTCGCATATTAGTACTCATATTCTGCAGCATAGCCGGTTTAATCTTATATATCCTCTGCCTTTTCTCTTTCCATGTTTTCCATGGTTTTATGCATTATTTCTACTGTGGTATGCGCAAGCTTGAAAGGAGGAAGAAGTGGTCGTTTTTCTTCCTTTATCTCCTCACGCTATTGGTGGCGTTGCTACAATTATTATTATTATTATTATTGTTATTATTATGGACACCGTGATAGCCCAGTGGTCAAGTTCTACCATCTGGGCCCTGTCGCCAGTTCGATTCCCGTCGGTGCCACCAGTATTTTCATTGAACATACCGGTCTATTTCTGGACCAGTATTTTCATTGAACATACCGGCCCGTCTGGAAGTGTTGGAACTGCCCTTGCGGGGGTGTCATTAGAGCTTATCGTCAATTCTTCGTACTCCCCTCACGGGTGAGACGATGGAGGCGCATGTGCAGAAATGCATCAGCCATTGACAGAGAAGCACTATTGTTATTATTATTATGATTATGATTATGATTATTATTATTATTATTATTATTATTATTATTATTATTATTATTATTATTATTTGTAGTCTTGCCCTCAGGAGCTCCATCGGTGGCCCCTATAATCAGTGGAGAGACTGACTAGGTGGGGATGGATCACCTCGAACAAGGGCATGGAGGCTCATGTCCGGAAACGGATCGTGCCATCAGCTGCATCAGTATGCCTTAGAGGAAGTATATCTTTCTTCTCGGAGTGTACTGTGATGTATTTGAGGGTAACACCTGATGATAAAAACTTAGTCACGCTTGTTTATCAGAGCTCCAGCCCAATGGCCTTACGGCGTTAAACTGTGATGCCAACTCAAAACCATTTGGTAGATGATGCTGGGGAGGAGGGGCGTTGGGCGCCTTTCGAAGATCTTAAACTCCGCTATGCCGGTTGATAGCCCGTGGACCCAGCGGATACCAAATTGTTATGGGTGGGGTTTTGAGGTAGTTCTAGCAACCATGCTTGGTGTACGCACTTGCACATGCGGCAACGTTTTGCAAGAGGTTGTTGGGACTGCGGAATAACCTCGGCTTAGTGTAGTCTTGCCCTCAGGAGCTCCATCGGTGGCCCCTATAATCAGTCGAGAGACTGACTAGGTGGGGATGGAGCACCTCGAACAAGGGCATAGAGGCTCATGTCCGGAAACGGATCGTGCCATCAGCTGCATCAGTATGCCTTAGAGCATCAAGATCGAGTCTGGGGCTAACCACCCTGCCAATATGAGCTCCCAATTCCTCCTGGTTCCCACAAACCATGATTTATTCCGACAGGGTGCCGAAATGCGGGGGGTGGGGGGTGCGGGGGTGGGGTACACAATTTCCATTTTCCCCCTCCCCCCAAACCCCCCACCCCTGTCGACGGGAAAGGGGGGGTCCGGGGGGCCCTCCCCCCGGGAACCCCAGCCCGAGGGCGGGGGGGTGCGCGAAACGCACCGCAAACCATCCTTAAAGGTGTTGGCGCAGCCCCTAGTTATTATTATTATTATTATTATTATTATTATTATTATTATTATTATTATTATTATTATTATTATTATTATTATTATTATGGACACCGTGATAGCCCAGTGGTCAAGTTCTACCATCTGGGCCCTGTCGCCAGTTCGATTCCCGTCGGTGCCACCAGTATTTTCATTGAACATACCGGTCTATTTCTGGACCAGTATTTTCATTGAACATACCGGCCCGTCTGGAAGTGTTGGAACTGCCCTTGCGGGGGTGTCATTAGAGCTTATCGTCAATTCTTCGTACTCCCCTCACGGGTGAGACGATGGAGGCGCATGTGCAGAAATGCATCAGCCATTGACAGAGAAGCACTATTATTATTATTATTATTATTATTATTATTATTATTATTATTATTATTATTATTATTATTATTATTATGGACACCGTGATAGCCCAGTGGTCAAGTTCTACCATCTGGGCCCTGTCGCAAG